>JAUMHE010000032.1:3930379-3953998 GCA_032359235.1 Enteromius mattozi | reverse complement strand
TATGTGTGTGTGTGTGTGTGTATATATATATATACTGTATATGTGTATATATATATATATATATACTGTATATGTGTGTATATATATATACTGTATATGTGTGTATATATATATATGTGTGTGTATGTATATATACACACAATATTAAATACAAATATACATATTATTCTTAAATACATACATGCATGTGTTTGTATGTATAATAAATATACACAGTACACACTCATATATTATGTAAACTATTATTTTGAATGCGATTAATCGGGATTAATCGATTGTCAGCACTAAAAATAACATTTTTATTAACTTAAATTCATTTACTAGTATTATTTTTATTGTATTTTTATTATATTATATTTTTGTTTGTTTTTAATGTGGCAGGGTTTAAGCAGACAAGCAGAAAATATTGAATGTTCAATAGAAAATCCAGTTATGACATTTTGATTAAAGATTCATTCATTAATAAACATGCATTAATTAACTGTTCACAGTAATCAAACGTACGATTATTAAATTGAATAAATGTTGTTGAATAAGGTGAATTTATATTTAATAATATTAATTAATGTCCTTTACATAATCCTTTACATTGTTATTGTTGACACCAAGCAGTTTATTAAAATTTAATAAAATTTATTCATAAATTTATTTGCACAGAGCTTTTCACTATACATATTGTTCCAACTATTTTTTCCCCTCTCAAATCTTTCACAACCATGCCGGTGTCTCCTGGGGGTCCCAGCCAGGACCCTGATCTAGTGCAAACCCCTAGTCCTGTTTGTGATGGCTTTGCTTGTAGCATATCTTGACGCGTATGACAAAATTGTTCTGAAATAAACCTTGAGGAAGGAACTGCAGAGCAATCAAACACCTTTTACCCAATCTCTGCCGATAACTCCCACTTGTGTGCTCCAGATCTTGGGTGAAGCAGCATTAACGCGCAAGGTGTGACCTTTTCCAATCAGACTGCCATTATACTCTCATCACAGTGAGAGCTCCTCTTTCATAAGGCAGTATAAACAAGGCTCGCAAATTGGACTGTACACTCACTAGGAAAATTAAGCAAATGGCTGCATACTGAAGCCACACAAATGATGCCAATTAGGCATTTGCACTCTATTGAGTAGAAGCAGCTTTTCTCTCCCCCCTGCCTTAACTCGACAGGGTAGCAATATGCCCACGGACTAATCCAATGAGAAGGCTTCTGTCTTTCCACAAGCCCTCCGATCAAAATAGTGTAAGTCAAGCATGTAATGATGACAAGGCACTACTCCAAATGAACAAGAGAAGTGGACTGGGTTGCCAGATTCGGGCATTGGAGAGCGGGACCAAGAGTCGAGCCCTGGTCTCAAACAGCTTGTTCAACTCCCAGCGGTACAAAAGCTGCCGGCCTACCAGAGCAGGGATGGATAAGTGGACTCTGCTGCCGGCTGCCCCCAAGGATGAGAGGAAACAACCTGAATCTCACTTCAACACACATGCAGACTTCCATAATCACCTTCCTCTCAGCTCCGACACAGATAAGAGAGACAGTCGCGTGAGGGACAGACGGACAGACCGTGAGATGCATCCAAAGAGCTGGAAGGCAGTGTCAGATCTTCAGGCGGGGGATTCATTTCCAGGTGAGCAGCCGTTATCTCGCTGATGGATTTGAAGAACTCCCAGAAATCCACGAAGGTCGTGATAAAACAGAAGCCGTGCCTGAATTCCTGGACTTACTTTCATAGTATAAGCCTACGTTGAAACTGATAAACAACTTACCTTTCGACCAGTGATGAACTTAAAACTTTTTCTAAGAGTTTCAAAGTGCTTAGTCACACTGTGAAGAGAAAAAAAATCTATATAACAAAAAAAGTAACACTCAACGACAAGCTTCCAGCCAAACGGTTGCAAATTTAACAGTTTACTGCTGAACGTCATCAACAACATTTAATAGCCACACTGGCAACTTATCAATTATTTAGCAAATTATTGATTGAAAACCACACCAGCTAATTAATATTCATGAGCCACAATGACATAGGGCCTGTTACCATACTCACACACATGACCTTTGCACCTGACCTCTTGTCTACTTATATGATGTATTGCCTGGATTTGGCTCAGGTGTTCAACTAGATGTGAATAGACAAAAAGTAGTTGCAAACATCTTTCAAAATACACAGTCATCTCTACACCAATCCAAAAAGTTTTAGTACCAAATTATGTGTAATATAGAAATTTAGAAGGTTTTTTTACCGGTAGAAGCTTGGAAAAACATGGGTTACAGGTTGCCTGGAACAGCATTAGACAGACCCATAGTTCAGCAGGGGCATTTCCTACAGGGAGGCAATGGAGACAGTGCCTACACAAAAATTGTATGAGGAAAACAGTATAAAAATAACAAAAATGAATTTTGTTAATCACTCATTTTTTTGAGACTTCCAACAGTTCCAAAAGCTTAAGTCTGGGTTAAGAATAAAAAGGTTGATTATTGTTTTATTACATGATCACAAATCACAAAAACAAAACACAACCAAGATGAAAACCTTTTTTTTCTTACGCTTCTCCAGTTTTTTACCAAACAAGACTCAACAGCTCCTGTGGTCTTACGGGGTGGCAAAGCCTCTACTGGTTGCATCCTTGAAAATTTCAGCAATACATTCAGGTTTTGTTTGCCTACTGTATGAATGCCAAAACATGAGAGAGGGAAGATTACATGCCCATTCAGATGACCAGCTAAAAAGGCCTTTTGGACAGTAGCATTGCAGGACGACTCCAGTATTGACTGTGGCTTATTTGAGACTCGTTGATGTATCCAAGAGGGATGTGTAGGATAACCCACAGGCCAGAACTGCATAGAGTCTATGAATATTTTGTGACACTATGGTATTACAGAGTGGCAGGACTAGACTGTGAATATTCATATCTAATTCATCACTGTACTTACAGCCAGGTGCAGACAAGGGTTGCAATGCTTTCCCTGAATACATGATAACCTTCTTAAACAGAGCTGTAACAGCCGGAAGGAACGTGGAATAATCTGGTGGCCTTCAGGGTTATAGTGATAAAAGACTAGAGAAAAATGAGAGCGAAAGAGAGAAACAGACAGGAGAGAGAGCGTAAAAGAACAAGATACAGGGAAAAAAATAAATAAAAACGAAAGCTGGGCAATGAAAATAGGATTGTGGGATCGACAGGCATGTGCGAAGAACATTGATTCATACATCTGCTGATAAGACTGCCAAAGTGCCGAAATAACTTCAAGATGACACAAGTTAAATTCTCTGATCCCTAAGAGAAGTTGATCCACTGTTTTTACAAGGACATATGCCATATTCACACCTACAGTTGGGTCACTCTGAAATGTCTCATTTAAAAAACAGTTCTTAAATTAGATTATTTAATGCTTACTCTTCCTCCAATTAAACACCCCCGCTGTCAACATGAGATCTATCAGATACGAAGCTGACCAACATAAAAAACAAACCCTGCAGTGCTTCATCCACAGATATCAATCCATCAGCTGAGCAAATCAACTCACCCCGCACTTGCTGCCAGAATAGAACGAGCATATGGATGCACAGAGGAGCTTCATCCATCACTCCTACACTATCCCACCATCCTATACCCCGTTTTGCCACAAGCGCACCGATATAGAGCCATCAGTCAGCAGTATCGTTGGCAGGCTGATGATGAGTGGTCCCTAATCATAAGACTCTAAGAAACTAATGAAGTTAATTATTCACATGATGTATCTTATATTATTCCATCTCTTCCATTACGCAGACGGTTTCTCCCAGCCACATGTAGCAGTCAGACGGACGATCAATAAGCAGCGTTTATTGGAAGCATGTGAGGCACGTGAGATCACGCGATGACCGATATTGATTTGAATGGAACCCACTCACTGACTCATAAAAGCATCACATCAAGCTATTTTTACATTGTGGTTTGCATATTCACACAAATATCGACTACTTCTGAGAATGAATCGAATCACCACGTGCTTAATTATCGATTTATATGCACTAAACGCTAAAATAAAATCAAACAGGACACAGTAGACAGTCTGTTATCCTTCTTTTATTTATATATATATATATATATATATATATATATTTTCTCCAACATTTTCAGTACTGAAATAACACACACAGGGGTATGGTGCATTAGTATTTGCATATGTTATATTTCTCATTATCAAAACAGATTGAAAGAGATGAACTTCACAGAAAAACAGACATTCAAATGGAAAGATAACGAATGCTATTAAAAGGCATCTGATCCAAAATGTCACACAGATTAGTTCCAATTTCCTTCAAAACATTCCCAATATCAAACACAGTGACATCATCTAAGCACAGAAACATTCACTCTGAAAAAATTCAACAGTTTGAATGAACAATGTGCCAAGTACCTATGCATCAGCAACGTACGATGCTATATTAAGCCGCATGACCCATTTAACAACAACAACAACTTTGATAAATACTGCATTGTTGTATTGGCGGCATGAAACAAAGCCAAGCATCAACCACTTCTTGACTCAAAAACTCTCACAAGAGAGGGTCTGTGCTGTCAGAGCTGATAACATTGAACGGTTCTCCAGAGATTTTGCCAGTGGCCCATATTGAAAAGTCCAAAAGCCAACAGGAAGCTTCCCTCTCCCAACAAATCCCCAAAAAATTTGATAAACCCTTTTGTGCTACGCTTGTGTAAACTGTGACGTATTTGTAAAATAACACAGAGGAACAATGTCAAATATGACTGTGGTGATGAGACGAACATTTGTGCTCTAAAATCTACATCTAAACATCATTAGTTCCATTTTAATGGCAACATCTATTTGAATTTACGATCATCACATTTATGGGCCTGTACGATTCAAACGGTTAGTAGTCTCCACCTTGGGATCTTATGAGAATATATCTGACGTTGCAGACTATTGGTCCTTGTGAAGAATTGGTCTACTTAGAGTCAAGACTGTTAAAACCATTTCAGACGCACCCCAGTGGACCTCTTTTGCCGCAACAGTCGTGCGTCTCGCAGATTTCAGGCTGAGTGCTTTCAATTACTCGAATGCCATTGAATAAAACCTCTCATTATCTGTTACGAATTATATCAATCGTGTTCAACAAGGGAAATTAGACAAAGCTGGAGAATAAAGCCATCACTACAGCAGCCATGAGGCTTCTGCTGCTAAGGGGAATGTAACAGGACAGCGAAATAAATTCACATTAAGAGAGGAATTGGAACACAAGCACGAGGCGCGCCCTGGGAAAAGGACGTTCCCCTAAAGCCTGTGTTCCAACTCAATGTGCCCCAAAGCTGCTGCGGAGTCTATAAGTGCTCTTGAATATAGAGTCATCGATCCTCGTTGGCCTCAATGGAGCTCACTTCAGCCCAAACCACCTGGGTAACTATTCTCCACCTTTACATGATACACAGCTCAAGTGTAAGACTCTGGAGACGAGGTTGGTTCCTTTCTTGCACTTATTTTCCCGGTAACAAAGCAGCCTGGGCCAATGGTCAGAACACTGGGTATGTGTGACACGGCTATTTGTCTTGAAATAAATTGAATTTCGCTTGGTAATTCAAGTAAGATACTCTGTGCCATAAGACTTTTCTTTGTAAGGGAAGGATTGTGCATGATTTTTTGAAAATTTCTTTCCAGTTATAGTGCTTTGAGTTTATGTAAACGATCATGATTAAAGTTATGAAACATCCGTGCGCAATATTTAACATGATTAGGAATGCATCTAATTTAGTATCTTTCTGTCATTAATTTATTGCTTCTATTTTCAATGTAAATCTTTTAGTTTTTACTACATTCATTAATATTAAAGACTGACAAACATTTCTCTTTCTACAGCATAACAATAGCTCATATCCTCATCACGTATGATTTTTAAAGTGATTGAGGACCATAAAAGCACATATGACACTAAAGTCAAAGAATTCAACCTTGAAAGTAAAAATATTTTCAGATTCATCCGTTATCCTCAGATAAACTCAGTCCTCCTCCTTTAATGCATGCTGCTTCTGAAAGTTGTTAGACTCCATATGTAACCGTGTGTGTGTGTTTAGCCTTGCAGGGATTGGCAGTGGTGATGTGTTATGTTCCCTGCTGTTGGCCTTCATGATATTTATTCGGTGATCTCCAGAATAAGATCATCTCCTTCCAGAGTGCTGTCGGCGGTCACGTAGATCTTGGCCACGGTGCCCGAGAGTGGCGAGTTCACCACCGTTTCCATCTTCATGGCACTAAGGACGCAGAGTGGTTGTCCTTTCTCCACCTGCTGGCCCTGCTTCACTTTCACCTCCACCACCTTACCAGGCATGGGAGCGCCAATCTGTCCACGAACATCCTTCAGGGCTTTAGGGTGGAAATGCATCTCCTACAATAACAAAATTTTTTATTTAGGTTGACACGGATGTTGATATATTATATATATATATATATATATATATATATACGTATACATACATACACACACACACACACATATTAATTTAACATTTTTGACCATTTTCAAAAATCATGTTTTTCATTGTGCAGTCCAATTAATGGGTCATTTTGATTAGGTAAAAATAACAAAAATACAGCTGACTAACACAGTAAAACAATCAAAAAAATGATAACATAAAAACATGATTTTCAGAAATGAAAAATAAATGTAAAATACACATGTGTACACACACACAGTATATACACACATACACAGTTAAAAAGATAAATAGAATCAATTTAAAAATAAATAATTAAAGTATGTAAATAAATAATTATTTTATACATGGTGTATAAAAAAAAAAACTTTAAAACATAAAAATGCCAGTAGACAGCAATTAAACTAGACTACACTGTGAAATTTAACACATACATACAGTATGGAGTTACATATGAAGGCAACACATTAAATATTTATTAACAAATATCAGTTAGCACACTAAAACAAGCTAAATAAGCTTAAACTAGAAAAGCTAAACTAAATGGAAAACAGAAATAAAACTACACTTAAAAATTCTGAAACAATAATAACCTATAACTGAAACTAATGGCTGGTTTCATGTGGTAGTAAAATCTGTCCACAAAAATCCCATCTCGACAATAGTGCTGTCGGGACGCTGGATATGGCTCATAAAATCACAACTGTACCAGTTTTATTTACATCATTTACATAATTTACTTCTTGTCACTCCACTCTCAAGCAGTTGGTACAAAACTTTGCCAAATTTCACAAAAAAAACAGAAACGCACCTTCATTGCCACAGTGTCTTTGACCAGGACAGATCTCAGCTGACCATTGAGCTCGAAAAACACCTCTCTCTGACCGGCTTTATTGAGGTCTCCAAGAGCCAGAGCCTTGATATGAAGCGTCTTTCCTCGCTCCAACTCCACCTGAGACAGACAGCAGAGATATGAGAAGAGGAAATAAGGAACTTACGGCTGGAATGACACTTATAATCATGGATGACAGGATGATTTATGGCACAGCAACAGCAAAAAAAAACCTGATGCTGCTTCTGTTTAATAATTGGAAATGTTTTATTTCTCAAAAAAATAAATCCTTCTACCTCAAACTCTTCAGCAATCTTAGGTCCATCCAGGAAGAGTCTGGTGTCCAGACAATCCACAGGCCCAAATGTTCTGGTGAATTCTTTGAACTCCTGGAACACTTTTGGGTACATGGCTGCAGACATCATATCCTCCGGAGTGATTTCATCACCATGAGCTTCTCGCAGCTGCTTCCCCAAGGCCTGGAAATCCATGGGCGGCAGGGAGGCTCCAGGACGTCCTTCCACACGGGGAAGAGACTTTAAAACCTGTGCCACAAACACGTGATGAGAACCTGAGAAAAGAGCAGGTGCCTGAACACACAATAAGCGTATATTTCCTCGCTGTATTTTCAAGCTGCTCGTAAGTGGATGATGTAGAACGTTCGCAATCCCCCTGAGCCTCACACTGAATCCGAGAATATTTATAACCGATCATTACCAGGAGCAGGATTAATCTCCCCCTGTTGCTTCATTTAAATGAATTTAAGAGGCTGAAGAATCAAGTGCGAGAAGCAAAGAATTAAACTCGAAATGATGAAATGTAAATTCCGATTCGGCAAAACAAAGACCGACCGCAGACATAAATAAAACTCTTTTTATGCAAAGCAAACAAGCGCTTGCATAATGACGAACAATATTAATGTTACAAAACAGATGGGGGGGGAAAAATAAGGCCACGTTGCTCAAATATGTTTGTTATCTAAATTACATTCAAAGCAGATGGCCTACTAATTCTGAAAAAGAGGCATTGTAAATAAATTAGCTGCACACTTGCACGCGCAGAAAAGCTTTAACGCAGGCATTGTTCATTTCTGATGTTAGACACATTTGTCAGGGAAACGGCTAATCTTGCACAGGAATGGCTGCTGGGTAATTGGGGCGTTCAAGACAAAAGGAATGACATGGTTTTGCCTTGCGTATCTCTGACAAGCACAACACAGCGTTAATGCACTCTAGAGACTGTAGGGAAACCCTCTCAAGACAGACTTCACTGCGATCAACCCAATCTCTTCAGCGAGAAGGCTGGAGCTTATTTTGCTCACTGCAGAGATATTCAATAACTTGTCTTTATGCAATACTGTACCGAACAGGTTCTTCTCTTCTTTCTGATCTAAGCTCAAGCTGAGCAGAAGCTTAAACTCAAGTTCAACTTTAGTCATTTAAATAATCAATTCTAAATCCTTACTCTGACCCTTTCATCTTCAAGCCAACCTCTGGCCTCATACAAGACATTAATTCTACATAACCTTGGGGCAGTATTACAGAAACTTCTTATCTTAATTTCTGATTAAAGATTTGGAAAAGTTCTATTTCCTAAGTAAAATCACCATGGTTATTAAACAGGATATGATTCGGAGTTAAGGGCCAGTCAAGCTAGACTTTGAATATGCAAACTTTCTTCTGATACTGCAACAGATGAGATGTTACATCATGCTCTGCAGCACCAGAAATGTAACATTTAACACATAATGCTTTAAGTTAAATCTTGGTCACACATGTGATATCAGGTTTATTAAAGTTAACTATATCTAAAACTTCGTCGGCGCAGATAGCCTTGTGGGCAGTGCGCCGACATATAGTGCTGTTGCACATGGGCGTCCGCTGTTCGAATCCCGACTCGAGGACCTTTCCCGATTCCGCTCCCCTCTCTCTCTCCCACTTCATTTCCTGTCAGTACTAATCTGTCCTATCACAATAAAGGCAAAAAAATGCCAATAATAAATCTTTAATAAAAAAAAAAAAAAAAACTATATCTAAAACTTCAACATTTCTCGATTTTAATCAATTCTCATTTTTTACTAAATAATTACATTAACTCTCAAAAGTTGATTAGTCTAGTCTGTTTGCTGCTATTGAGGTGGGATATGGGTAAGTTTAGGGACAGGTTTAGGGGTGTGGGAAGGTTTAAGGGTGGGTACAGGTGTAAGGGATGGGTCAACGGTGTAAATATGAATGTAATGCATTGCAGATGTAATTACATATAGGTATATTTAAACATAAGCACAATGTAAAAACGTATTTTTATAGACTACACTTAACCCTAAGTTGACAGTTTAATTTGTCCATCAAAACAACACAGGACCCCACTGACTTCCAGTGTATAGACAAAAACAGTTTTCAAAAGAGTTTTTAAAATATCCTGACATGCAGCACAGGTAAATGATGACCAAATCTTTATTTTTGAGTAAATATTCCTTTTAAGAACATAATTATCCTGTGCAACATTTACTAAGATATCGTGTCACACTAGCTGTATTTCAGCAGTTTAAGTGAGAAATGTGCTGTGCAGGTCGTACCTTTGATCTGAAGGGCTCCGGGAAGCCTCCATGAGGAATGCCGATGTGTCCTTGCAGGAACTCCACCACGGAGAGGGGGAAAGACAACTCATCCGCTCTCTCCTCCACCTCTGCCCGAGTCAGAGAGTTCTGCACCATGAACTGTGCCAGATCACCCACAATCTTAGAGGAGGGTGTCACCTGAAGGAAGGGGAAGAGAGGAGAAGGACAGATAAGTGAGAAAGGAAAGACATGCTTGCTTATGCCTTCATCGCTCCATCTCAGCTTTCTGCCAGGCTTATCCGCCCTCAGGCCGCCCGGCCAATCTGACCTAGGAATAAGAGAGGAAACAGAGTGCAGTGGCAAACAGAAACACGGCTTAGGGAGAAGATAACATTCGTCGTGAGGACAAAAGGGAAAAAGAATGGGAGAAAGAGAGGCGTTAATGAAACCCTGCGCTAATGTGTTGTATGTTAAGCAGCGCGCAGCTCGTTCTCTGATATTGACAATATTAACAGCGAGGGGACTGCGAGAACAGAAAACCGACTATCTTCGATCATTTAATTAAGCCCAGGGAAATGAAAAGCAGCAAGGCGAGACCAAACGCTCACAGACGCCTTTGATTGGAGGAGATCAGTCAGAGCCTCTCTGAAACACAACAGATAAGCTTTGCTTAAAGCTCTTCCCAGTTGATCTGTCTCTGGGCCATGGGAGACAGGGACAGGATTATTTATTCGCTCCTTCTTTCTGCCCCTTTTTTTTGCCAAGTTATTTTTGTTCAATTTCATCTGGAGATTGAGACGGTTGCAACGGAATAAGAGGGATGAGGAGGTGGAAGGAGAAAAGAGAGAGAGGAGAGTAGGCAATTAAATCTGCGATTCAGAGAGGAGCTCTCGGGTCCACGGTGCTCATGATCTTGTGAGCGTGAGCGGATTTCAAGAGTGAGGGTGAGACCCTTCTGAGAGCAGGGGGTGATAATTAAGCCCTATTTAACCAGGGAGAATGTTGCATATGAGCGCTCATGGTGGTCACGTGATGCGATTACAGCATACGAACAATTTAAAACGCTCCGTTCATTGATGGAAAAAAAACAGCACTTCTGCATGAATCTAAAGCATAACGCATATTTGGTAATCTCAAACATTTGGCTTTCAACTTTGAATGCAATGAAGGGGTGAAATCTGCTTTGAATCTTTGAAAAGACTGGTCATGGGTTGGAAATCTTAAAAATGATCTGGATTTCACATTATACAGGAAGTAAAGAATATGAAATTGGATTTTAAGTCAAGAGAGCCACTGCTTAAGCACTTATTTCCACTATCCAGCATATGGCTGAATAAGCACATCATATCTTTGATTAAAACATATTCCAAAGCAGTTAATATCCTTTTTTTACATTTTATGAATAGAAGTTGATTTGAACGCAAAGTACTGTATATCTAAACCTTCTAATATTGAATAAAAGAGCAGTAGCTCAGATTAAATCATTTTGAGAAGATGACAAGGCATGACGTTTAAAAATAACCTAGTAAGAAGGGTAACAGATTGAAGAAAAATTGTCAAATCTAAAAAAATATATCATGTAAAATATATTTATTTCATGGGCATTTCAACTATCTTTGGAACTACCACTCAGAAATATAACTTAAACGTTATATTTATATTTAGTATCCTAGATACTAAAGGCTTGAGTGGATTTTATGCTGATAATTATATCTTATGATAGATTTCTCAGATGACTGACAATTTTTTAAAAGCTATAAAGCTGTCTCTTCAGAGATGGCTTTTATTATTTGAAAAGCTAGAGTGCTTTGAAGCGATTACATGCCAGGATACGACATTTCAAATGAACTAGTTTCCACAGAAAAAAAAATTAAAAATGAAAGGAGAATTAAGAATCTATTCCAGTACATTACGGAAAAACAACTGCAGAATCCTCTGGCACAAACATCTATTTTTTATGTGTCTAAGGGGTAGCAGGACATTTTTAAAAACCAAATTGTCCAACAAAGTCTTTGAATAAATTATGCGAACCAGACGTAACAAGCAGAAGTCTAGTTCAAACTGAATATTCTGTATGATGTACAAATTGGTGTTTTCACATTGCTTCTGACCAAAATAACAAATTATAACACAATACTTTTGAGGAAGCAAGCTGGGAAATGGATACATGTGACAATATTAGGAATGACTCAGAAAACGTGAGCATTTGACAACATCACGACTCAGCCTTCAAGCGTGTGAAAAGACGTCTAAGGAAAAGACGTCGAACTAATTAGCAAAAAGGTGTGATGTCTTTGGTTCCATATAAAGACAAAAGGAATGTAAATGCCTGTGATTTCAGAGAGATCTGGATTAATAGAAGCAGTAACAGACATGAAGGGTCAAAGGGGTTTATCATAACACTTCGCACAGTAATACACTGTGTACTACTGCATTAATATTTTCTATTTGAGTCATCATGTCTAAAACCCTCTAAGTATTATGACATTTCATAAGAAATGAGCTGACCTGATTTCCCGTTTGACAATCACTGAATAGTGTAAAAATGACAGCTCACTTTTCAGTATCCTTGGTATTAAAGAATTCTATGCAAAACCAGCTCAGAAAAGGATTACAACATAACACATTTTGATTTAAAGTAAAAAAGGCCAAAAGTTCTCTGTTTTAACTGTAAAATACAGTGTATATTCATTATAAAATACTCAGATGATATAAGCACAATGTATTTGAAATGCTTCATGCGAGTCAATATTTGTCACCTTTTTTTGCTGTAATTTCTAACCTATCTCTCATTAATCAATTCAGATTTATGGGTGTAGTTTGACACAAATGAGGCAAACTGACTATTGAGTGAATCCCTATGTACCAGAGCTCAAGTCAACAAAGCCCATCACAAAAACTAAAAATAGGTTTGAATATGTAAATAAAGAAAATGTGATCTCCCAAAACACAGGAGTAATTGCTCACTTTGATGAGGTCACCGAGCAGCTTGTTGGCTTCTGCGTAGGCTTTCTTCACCTCCTTAAACTTGTTCCCCAGCCCCATACTGTGCGCTTGAAAGTGGAGATTGGTGTACTGACCACCTGGGATCTCGTTCTCGTAGACATCAGCATTTCCAGACTTCATGGTGGCAGTGCAGTCAAACGGAGCATAAAGGCCTCGGGTCACCTCCCAATACTCACTGTAGTCAAAGACCTTCTCAAGAGAGATGCCTGAGAAAGATGTGGTGAAGAGAAAGAAAGAGAAAAGAAAAACAGGAGGAGAGATCATTAGTCTACCAAGAGGAATAAGCAATCGGAGAACAAGTAGCACAACAAATGACTGTCTGACATTAATATTTAATCAAAAATAATGAAAGTCCTCGTCTCTTTAACAGACTGCACCAGCTAATCAGGCATTCTTCCAAAGCTTTTAATCAGTCATCGAAAGCTCAGCACACAGGGGCCTGTACGTGGTAGAAGCAGGGAATTGGCGACGGAGCATAGATTGCTTCCTGCCACTCACGGCTTCATCATTTACCAGCAGCAGTCAGTCAATTAATCAATCAATGAGGCGCGCCACTTGCAACAGAGTTTACATGCTCATTTGGCTCTCTCATCTTCACTAATTGCTCATCGCTGTTATCACAATAGTTTTCCTGTGCAAAAGATAACACACTCTTAACATGTGTGTGCACAATCGGAGAACAATTGCGGAAATCACAATAACGCTTTCTTATAACTAGCTTGCATGCATTTTTCTTCTCCTACTCGCTGCCACCCTGACTACAGGCTATTAGGCACTATTGATGTTACGGTGTAAAAGCGGCGTGTCCGGCTGCCCTCGTGCAGACCGATCTATCAGCACACGTCAGTCAGTCCAGGCATTGATCTTTGGCCACACGGCCTTTATCGTGATGAACTGGCTCGAAGAGAAGAACAGAGAAAGAGAGCTACTTTAGGAGGCGGAGGGACCTGAGAGAGACAACGAGAGATTGATAGAGCAAGCGAGAAAGGCAGATTAAAAAATGACAAGGTGAGAGAGAAAGTTGAAGGAGAATCGGGAAGATGACAGGATGTTATATCTATCCATCTGTCCATTTAGATGGACTGATAAGCTGACTGACAGAGAGACTTGGTATCTCATTTCACAACAAATCTTCACTCGCAACTTGGTTTTTGTTTTTGTAGGGCCACTTTTAACCTTTATTTTCTTTTTCTTTACTATAATTCTGTACTATCCTTTATTGTTGAAAAACATCACAATTTTCAAACAAAAGATTTTAGTTGTCAAAATGACATTTCTGTATTATCTTGCATTTTACAAATTCATTAAATGACGGGTGGGTAGATGATAAAAAGAAGGATAAATAGATAAATGGTTGAATAGATAATCAGATGAATGAACAGAAAAATAGAAGGGTAGGCAAGTAGATAATTGGATGGATGGATGGATAGATAAATAGAAGGGTAGGCAAGTAAATAAACGGATGGATGAATGGATGGGTGGACAGAAAAATAGAAGGGTAGGGAGGTAAATAAACGGATGGATGGATGGATGGATGGATGGACAGATAAATAGAAGGGTAGGCAAGTAAATAAACAAATGGATGGATGGATAAATAGAAGGGTAGGCAATAAACAGATGGATGGATGGATGGATGGATAAAATGCTAGATAGGTAAATAGGAGGATGAATGGATGTGGTGATGGATGGATGGAAAGAGAAAATTATGGATGAATGTGGTTATGCTTGGATGGAAAGATGTATGGATGTTATGTTCGGATGGATGGAACGAGAAAATCATGGATGGATGTGGTTATGTATAGAGAGATGGACGGATGGATGGATGGATGGATGGAAAGAGAAAATAATGGATGGATAGATAGACGGAAAGAGAAATGAATGGATGAAACAAAAAAAAATCATGAATGGAAGAATGGATGAACAGAAAAATCAACAGAAACTCATTCAAAATATAGGCCCTTATTCAGTCAAAAATAGTTTGAACTAGATTTGCAAAAAAATAGCTGTCTGTGTTGGATTTTGAGCATATTTTAACATAAGTGCCACATCATAACACTCAGCAGGTCCTGTGCATGAGAACCAACACATACTGTAACATGATACTTCTTGCTGTGTAAAGGTGGCTACATAGTTAAATAGATGCATGACAGAAAACACCAAACACAATACAGCACACAAACAGAAGCAAGAAACAAGACCAATCAAAACTCAGTATGCAAATACCGTGATAATGACATCACCACTTTTTGTGATGTTTGGTTTTAACATTCCATCCATGTTCTGTAAATCAACTGAGAGATTTTCAAATTTTAATCTTAAATTTATTTAGATTTTGGGTCTGTATGTTGAGAGGATCAGGAGGAGGAGAGAACAAATGGAATGTCTGGGGAATATCAATACAGCGCTGCCTTGCGAGTACTGTAATAAGTATTGAGCGTTTGTCAGGGCTGTCTCTTCCCCTTCACATCAACACATGCGGCAGCTTGTTTTAAAAAGCTGTAAACAGGTGATTAATACTGGATGTTGCATATGGCAACAAAACAGCTAACCGAGAGACAGAGACTGCAATAACACTGCCACAGGAATCCTGACAGCCTCCAAACAATTCAATTACCTGGGCAACACCTCCAGGAGCGAAAACCAAAGAAACTCGGGGCAGTTAGAGGGTGGGGGGGGGCTGAATCTTGTGGGAATAAAACAAACTGAATCAACAAAAGCGTGAACACCTCCTCATCATGTGAGCTCTCTGATGCGTCTCGTGCTGCCAGAGTCACACACCCACGCCATGTGAAGCTCCAGAGGAGGGGTCTGAAGCTATACATAAAGAATGGACTTTCATAGAAACAACAAGCAGGGCTTTCCGGTTTGTGAGCGCAGCAGCTCACGTCTCTTTGCTTTATTAATGTGATGTTTGGTGGCTTAATTAGAAAGTCTAGATGCAAATTATATTAGCTTACACAGCCTGTATATTAATAACAGTGTAACTGAGAGCTACTGTAAAGGCTAGTTCACATTGTCCTACTGTAAAAATAAAATTAGTGTTTATATAACACTTATTACCGCTTCTCTAATTCGATTGGCATTAAAATGCAAGGTGGTTGACGGCCAATATGAAGCCATTATACACACTATTTGTTTATTTAACACAAGGATGGACTATAAAATAAAAGTGTTGCTTTCGATATGCCAATATACAGTTTTGGCTATATATTGGGTGACCACTGTAAATTTAAAACACATTTTTAAGAGCAAGTAAAGAAATATACGTAACTAAACTGAATAAAAACACAATACACCAGTGTGTTCTCTTAAAGAGATATTTCCCCTTCAGTTGCTGGTCCCCCTTGATTTGCATACTGTAGTGTTTTTGTTTTTTCATACAATGGAAGTCAATAGGGACCAGCAACTGAAGATTACTTAAATATACAGCAAATAAAGATTCTTAAATTAAAATACATTTACTTGAGGAGCAAAATGCTGTAAGATAAGAAGTCTTGTTTTCTTTGAAGCTGATAAAGAACAAGAACAAATATCTGCCAGTGAGCTCAGAAAAAAATCTATTTGTTTAAACAGGAAAACAAGTTTTCATACCCCACTGATAGAAACTTGTTTTAAGTGTTTTACAGTCACTTCATTAATGTTTTACATTTTTCTCAAGCAAATATAATAAAAATGTTTATGTTGGAAAACAAAAATACAGAGGAGATAAACATTTTTTGCACTTTATGACCTTAAGAAATTTTTTAAGGCCATCAGTCGTGGAAGGGCATATGAAAACTCTTTTAGACCCACAAAACACTGTTAAATGTCATCTTTGCAAAATCTCAAAACGAATATAGTTTTTTTTTTATATTGTATATAAATATATTGTATATATTACAATGTCCTTAATTCACTTGTTGTTCACTTGTAGAATTAAAACTATTGATTCTGGCTATTATTATAATTTTTTTTTTATTAGAAAAATACATGACAGAATTTCAATACCGACCATAACATGAAAATAATTATTTGCTTCTCAGTGTCAACTATCAACCAGATTTATATAAGCAATGTGTTATGTTGATATTCGGAACATCAGCAGTTTTGCTTGAGTGATGTTAATTATACAGTTAACAGGATGTCAGAAATGTGACTGTGGCAGCATGAGGCAGCCGTAATGAAGTAGATCTTTATGCCACTGGTCACTACAGCGGCAGGTGACGCACTGACCCATGGCTGGACAGATGGTCTCCCACACTAAGCGCACTAAAAGTCTCTGGCCACAAACACACACCCACCCTACAGCGAGACGACCCACCAGGGCACGAGACTCATCAGTGAAGGTTAAGCACCAGCAGCCACAGTAATGTCACAATTAAGGAAAAGTCAAGGGGTCAGACACCAACATCCAAATGATGGCTGTCCGCTCTGACCCTTCTCTCTGCTCTTTTCATTCATCCCAACATCATTTTCTTTCTCTTCTCCTCCTTTCCAGAACTGACTGGCCCTGCTGTGTTTTCGTTTTTTTCCATTTCTTTCATTACCACTCCTGCCCTGCTTTGTTTGCTTCTCTTTTCCTTTTAGCTGACTTCCCATGACCTCATTCGCCCCCTGATTATGAAGAAGTGGAAAGAAATATTAAGCGAACAAAAGTGTGGGAGCATTTGCATAAAATGAGGCACAGCAGTTGAAAAATATTGTAAAACAGGTGTGTTGAATATTAAATACCACAAAGTATTTTGGGCTGCGGTGAGAGCTTCATGACTGCAGAAGGATGAGGAGTAATTGTTCATGAAAATAGCTTTTATGATAGAAGAAGAATGTTTACATCGTGTTCCCTTTAACATATGACCTGGAAAATAAGTGACGGGCTGTATTATGAAAACTCAGGCAAACTCAAATAAATGAGGAACTGTTATTTGCACAAAAAAACAAAACAACCAATTAATCATTATAACACTATGTCCTAACCAGGATGAGACAAAGTTGGCAGCAACAAACAGTTTTGCTGTCCTCACTTAATGTAGAACTGTTAGGAACCCGTCAATCACAGCTATCAAGAAATAATTAATGTTTAATATACTCTAGGTTTATGGAGAGAAATTTTGGGCCAATGAGATTCTACAGTGAGGCAAGCCAGTGGTAACATTATTCCAACCACCTATCCTTTCTACACATCTTTCCATCTGTTCATCCAACTACCTACCCATCTATATGTTTAGCAAATTGGCAGTCTACCATTCATGTGCAAATCCATCCATCCATCCATCCATATAACCACTTCTATCCATCCATTCATATCCTTCTATCTATCTATCTATCTATCTAGCTAGCTAGCTATCTATCTATCTAGCCATCTTGCCATCTACTGTATCTAGCCATCTATCTATCTATCTATCTATCTAGGAATCTATCTATCTCTCTCTCTGTCCATTCATCCATCTGTTCATCTATCCATCTATCCTTCCGTCTGTCCGCCAAACCATCCATCCATCCATCCATCTACTCTTCCGTCCATCCATCCGTCTGTCCATCTAACTATCTATCCAGCCATCTATCTATCTAGGAATCTATCTATCTCTCTCTCTGTCCATTCATCCATCTGTTCATCTATCTATCTATCCTTCCGTCTGTCCGTCAAACCATCCATCCATCCATCTACTCTTCTGTCCGTCCATCCATCCATCCATCTGTCAATCTAACTATCTATCCAGCCATCTATCTATCTATCCATCCATCCATCTATCTTTTATCTACACCTACAGTATATCCATTTATCAACCTGTCCATCTATCAGTCTATCTAAACATAACTACATATTTACAAATACATAATAATATAACATAGTGTCCACCAGTTTGACAGCCCTCACCAGTATTGAGTTTGGTGCCTTTGGCACATGCCACAATGGCGCCCATGCTGGGCTGGGACGTCATTCCCGCCATTGAGTCAACCGCCACATCCACAATGTCTGCTCCAGCCTCTGCACACGCCAGCATGGCAGCCACTCCAGCTCCTGCGGTGTCGTGAGTGTGCACATGGATCGGCACGTCTGGGAAACGGTCCCTTAAAGCGCTCACCAGCAAATGCCCAGAGTCGGGCTTAAGGAGACCCGCCATGTCCTGCAGAGAGGAGAGACAGACAGAGAAAGTAAAGGAAAGTGAGAGAAGTGCACCAGAAACAAACAGATGCAGCGGTATTTCATGTGTGGGTGGAGGCAGAGTGGGAACAGCAGTCAAGATGAAAGCGTGAGCAAGAGTTGAGGTTAACAAAACAGACAAATGGATAAAAAAACCCCACACAAAAATAAACAAACAACCACCTTGATACAGAGGATGTGCGTTCCAGCCTTGACCAGCTCATCTGCTAGTTTGAGATAATAGTCTAAAGAATATTTCTGCCTCGTGGGGTCGGAAACATCGCCAGTGTACGAGATGGCCGCCTCCACCACTCCTCCTGCTGCACCTGCTGCCTCCATCCCCAGGAGCATGTTTGGAAGATAGTTCAACGAGTCAAACACACGGAAGATGTCCATACCATTTTCTTTAGCCACCTCACAGAACCTAACAAAAACAGGAAATGATGCAATGAGCGATGATATATCAAAGAGCTGTTTGATTCGGTGTTGTTATTGCTAACTTAAACTATAAAGGTAAAACCCTCTTTTTGGTAACTGAAATAAAGCAAATATATACTGTATAACACACATACAGTATCATTGTCATTATATATTACAATACATAAATCTATATAATAAGATAAAAAACCTAAACTTTAATGTAAACGTTGCCTTGGGAACTGGGAAATAATAAAGAAAAATGCTTAAACAGAAGTAACAATTTTCAACTAAAATAAGAACAAAATGAAATCCACATCCACATCCAATTTCTAAAAAAACACTACCTGAAAAGCTCATTTAAATAATTCATAATACAATAGCATATAAATAATATAAACCAGTGTTAATTTAGGGGAGACTTAGAAGATGCACACGTGTGTCATTCCGGTTTTATTTTTGTACTCCTACTGGATTTAAGCAAGTATTTAGGGCCCATTAAAACGTCAGTTGCTTATGTTGCCTACAGTTTATTGGAGATTTTTGATTTACATTTGCATATTTTACCATTGAAAACGCTGAATGGAAACTGGTAGCAGCCATTTTATGGTAGGTCTGAAACAAAGCCATTAAACGAGCACAAATGCTCCCCAGCTCCACATTCTAATATGAATTAAAAGCCATCTGAATGGTGCTTGGGGCCAGAGTCAGTGGCAGCGAGAAACAAATGGAGAAGACTAAAGCTAGTAAAGACAAAGGGTTTTTCTAACAAGTAGTAGAACCGAATGATTTTTCACTTTGTTCATTAATGTCTGCATTCTTCCGCTGAAGTGGGCGGAAAACCATATTAAAATACTCTGTCAGTGTTTCATGTGTCACTATTCAGAAGCAGAATTGTGCTGTTCCTGAATCCATAGTGTAATGGCAAAAGAATTTAGCATTGCAGTCGTAGCAATCAATTCATAAACCTATCTCTAATGAGCTGGTTCTTTTTAATAGTGGCAAACTAGAAAAAAAAAAAATCATTACTGTAAGTGGAATCTGAATCAGAACATTCAATTCCTCGGGATTCCAGTTCGTAGAAAGATTAACATTTTGAGAAGTTCATTCTGACTGTGAGCAGGTTGTGGTTTAAGATACCACATGACTCACTTGAAGACGGCATTGTCAGGGTAGTTGGTGTATCCAACGGCGTTGGCACCTCTCAGAAGCATCTGAAAAGGCACATTTGGCATCAAAGCCCTTAACTCTTGCAGTCTTTTCCAGGGACACTCACATAGGAAGCGCATTGCTACATCAAACGTAGCGCCTGGTGAAGAAGAAAGACAGGACCAAAAAAAAAAAAAAAAAGTAAGAGGATCAGGATATACACAAGTGGAACAGATGTGGAAAACTCTAAGAAGCATGTAAAGCACCTTCTTATTGTAATCATAATCCTTACTTTGATTCCAGTCATCATCTCTACACACATTTAGTGTGCAACAGTCATTCAGTATTTATAAAGGTTAAATGTCGCCCAATTACTTTTAAGACTAGCAATCCTGAACTGGTTCTTTAAAAAATAAAAAATAAATTAAATATTAAAAAAATGAGCCGGTTCTTTTTAGTGAATCAAAGTTCTTAAGTGATTCAAACGCTTGGTGCTAAATAGTTTTAAATAAATGTTAATGACTGGCAGTGTTATTTTCATATTATATATATATATACTTTTATAGTATTTAATAATATATTTTATACAAGCTTTATATTTTCAGTCTTCATTTGAATTTTTAGTTTCAGTTCAGTTTTATTTAGTCGTTTGTTACTTTTTCATTTCAAGGGATAGTCCACCCAAATTATGTAAATAATTATGTTATTATTTATTCACCCTCATGTCTTTCCAAACCTGTAAAACCTTGTTTATCTTCAGAAAACAAATTAAGATATACTTGACGAAATCCGACAGCTTTCTGATCCTGCATAGACAGCAATGCAACTGACGCGTTCAAGACACAGAAAGGTTGTAAGGACATTAATAAAATAGTCCATGTGACATCAGTGGTTAAACAATTTTATGAAGCTATGAGAATACGTTGTGCTCAAAAGAAAACAGTCTATGCATCTCTCAGATTTCATCAAAAAAATATCTTAATTTGTGTTCTGAAGATGAACCAAGGTCCAACAGGTTTGGAACGATGATGAGTAATTAATGACAAAATTTAGATTTTTGAGTGAACTATCCCTTTAACTTTGGTGTCTCGTGTAATATTTATATGTTATTCCAGCGAAAAACTGCTTTTAATAGTTTCATTTATCCATAATTCATATGACAATATGTATCTAAAAATGCATTGTGCATTTTGCCAGTAGTGGTTGCTTACTAAAGCTGTTTTATAAATAGTAAAGGCCAATTATTTGATTTATGGTGCCTAGCCTGTGTAAACACATTTTGAAAAAATAGCTTTATACTTAATAATAGTGAAATCATCAAACCATTTAACAATTGCATTTATTTTTTGACAAGCATTTATTCCTAAGTACTAAAACAGTCATTAAGAGGAATTAAAAGTAGACCCTGGCTTCATTGGTATTTGATCGATCGGTGTTATTCATCTGGAACGAGGGAAAAATAGTGGGAATAGTGGGCTGGATTTGCTGCTAGAATGCAATAGAGCGGTAAGGCAAAAAATAGAACGGGTGAAAGAAAGCATGGGAAGGAAAGAAACAATAGTGGAGAACTAGTACCACACCTCCCCAGTTTTCCACACTGAAGAGGTTGCTGAAGCTGTGAGCCACAAAAGGCGCAATCCGTTTGAGGTCGTGAGTGCGTACACGAGTGGCCAGGAGGGACTGGTGGGCGTCTCTGAACGTAGTGTCCATAAGCAGCAGACCCTGGTGGGCACGTACCGCCTTCGCAAAACCATCTGGACCCTCTCTCAGCAGCACATCCCTGAAACCCACTGGTGGCTCACCTGCAAACACACAAACTGCCAATTAATAATACAGACATTATCACAAACACCACGCTGCGTAGGACAGGAAAGGAAAGGAAAGGAAAAAAACACCTCTTTTATCAGGGCTATTATTCACACACAGACATAAACGCACAACAACATGCATCTTAATAGACATACAGTATTACAACAGAAAAAATGAAGTAGTTTTTTTCAGAATACAATTGATTTCTGCTTTTGGCACATGTCCAAACAAATCCACACAAGATGGAAGTAAAAAAAAAAAAAATGAATGAAAAAGTGGTGTAAACAAATGTCAATTATGTTCTTCCTGATGTAGATTCGTAATATAGTCATGGGTAACTTCATGAAACGCTTAGGGGGAAGGATGAATTACGACCACCTTCTGAAAGGCGTAAACATGCTCTACTTCATGCCTTCTGCAGTGCATCAATGAAATATCATGGCAACCGTGCAGCTTGTGCTGAGTTTGTAGTGTGAGAAACTGACAGCGTGTGAATGTAAGATAAGGAAAGTGTGTGTGTTTCTCACCGAGGGGTACTGGTGGGATGACCGGATCGATGGGAGAAGGCTTAGCCTTGACAGGTATCGGAGTAGTCGGGCCGTTCACCATAACATGCCCTGAATGACGAGCAAACGCAATCACACACAAATAGTCCAAACTGCTTCAAATCCACCTCTGCTGGTATAATACACTGAGTGGATGGGTCAAGTGGACTGGAGACTGCACAGCCCATGTTACTTAAAAGGTTTTTGCACTTGGCTTGACTTAAACTTCGTAAAGGGCTGCTGAGAAAGAGCAGGGATGGTGAAAAGTACACATTTTTGTTCACATGCACAATACCTTCCAAAATCTTGCACTATAGTTTGCTTATTTAAAAAAAACAAAACAAAAAAAAAAAAATATATATATATATATCTTCTGCTCTGCAAGGCTGCATTTATTTGATCAAAAATTTTTAAATATTACTGAAATTTAAAGCAACTTCTTTTTTTTTTTTTTTTTTATATATAATTTATTCCAGTGAAGTATAGCTTAAATTTTCAACAGCCATTACTGCAGTTGCCTGTCAACACTTTAGAATAGGTAACACTTGTTACTATTAATTAAGACTATTCCTTCAATAAATTCTTAATTTGCTGCTTATTAATAAGGTAGTTGTTAAGTGTAGATATTTGGCAGGATTAGGGATCTAGAATAAGGTCATGTAGAATAAGGTATTAATGTGTGTTTAATAAGCACTAATATATGGCTAATATTCTAGTAATATGCATGCTAATAAGCAACTAAAAATGTTTGCAT
>JAUMHE010000032.1:3896667-3930279 GCA_032359235.1 Enteromius mattozi | reverse complement strand
ACATGCAAACATTTTCTAAACATATACTGAATGTTTGTGTATTTATATACATAAATATGCACAGTACACACAGATATCTATATATATATATATATATATTTTTTTTTTTAAGTAAATAAAAACTTTGAATGCAATTAATCGTAACTAATCATTTGACAGCATTACTTTTAAACAATAAATGTTTTTACTTCCACTTTTGATTGAATTAATGCACCTTGGTTGAGTATAAGTTGAGTATTTCTTTTACTGAAGTTTACTGAAGCTTTTAAATTATAGTGTACAAATCTGCACAATTCACTCTGTATTAGTTGCACTGACAATAAACATTCATAAAAGAAACTCAGAGCTGTTCGTAATTGTAATAAGATCACTGATGCATTACACATGCTTATTTTACAGTGCCTCATTAACATACAGTACGTAGTATATTCTATGGTTTTTGGTTTCACCTGACCTTTTATTCTATTCTATTCCATGCTAGGGCTATTAAATAATGTGTGTAGTTGATATGAGTTCAATAAACACTCTTGAAAAGTGTTTATTATTTTATGACACCTTGTGCATTATTTAAGGCTACTTGGTTTTATTTTATATTAAGCAGCCATAACTGGTCAGACAGAGTTTATGACATAAATCGACAACACGCTGTGTGTTGTTTGATATAAATACCTCATAAAAAATAAAAAAAGAAGGTATTTTCTGACTAACAGAAACTAATATCGCTCCTGAAATGAATCAAATGTAAAATAAGTTGACCTTTAAAATTCAGTCAAACGAGTTAATCATTTTGTTCACTGAATCAATGGTTAAATAAAAGGTTACCCAGGTAGTGCAGCAGTTTCTGGGCTCGGTTCTGCACCGGTTTGAGGTTGAAAAGATCTTGATTCTCGTCGATGAACTGAGTATCTACCGTCCCGTTCAGAAACTGATTATTACTCAGCACGTTCTGGAGGAAGGGGATGTTTGTCTGGGGAGAGAGAAGAGAACAGACAAATACATTTTTAACTAGTTCAGAGGAACTGATGAGCTGAAAGCTGGAGAGTGCCTAGAGTGTGCAGCTCTTGAGAGACGAAGTCCAATCCAAGACTGCGCTCTTACACGGGCTGAGCTTAGGTGCTAATGGTCCTACACGGGGCTGATGGGGCCATTCGGTAGGCAGTTCTAAAATCAATACCATTATCTTAACACTCAATATTCCCTTCCATCACTATCAAACCTGCCTTTGAGTGTGTGCAAATTGGGCTCGGGTCACCGAAGAAAGTGTGCTCAATGTTACAGCATGAAGAAACAACTCAATATACTGAGCTGACATGCAACACATTTCAAGTCCTGTGTTCCTGATATAGTCTGCTACATCCATTTCTGTGGTGCTACGAGCTGAAACCAACGGCTGAACATGAAAGATTTTCCAAAATCCATTAGCCTGACTGTCGATACCGGACTCCAACGGCAGCCAGAGAAGGGGAGATAATAAAGGTTTAGACAGACATGAAAGAAAGGGTATGAAATCGGAAGAAGGTTGAAGAGATAGTGAGTTGAAAAGGGAGCAGATGTGAGAGACTAACAGAATAAGCAAAGTGTTAATTGAAACTCTATAGTTTTAGCACTTGGATTTTGCACCCTTGCCACCTACATACATACACATCACACACTGATTCTCTACGGAAGGGTTTAGTGGAGACCTTAAGAGAACAAGTGAAGGAGAGATCGAGGATGAGGAAGACAAGAAATACCGAAAGAGAGGTCGAGTCCAAATCTTCTCCCAAGAATTGAGAGTTGGAAAGAGTTGGCTCTAATCCGCCAGCACTCTGACCCAGATTCTTCTGACTGCAGGATTCCTACTCATTTCAAACTTCTACATTATTCCTCTCATAAAACAAACTGTAAGCATTTTAAATGTAAAAGCAGATGCAGCCATTTTTGGCTTGAATGCGAAACTTCTGGTGTCAGTCAGCTGTACAAAAACAATCTGTGTTGCTGATTGATGTCGGCATGTTTTGTTACAATAATCATGAATGCAATGGTTTGTTTTGCAGGTAGAATTACTGTATTTTGGCATTTTTTAGTTACATCCCTAATGAATCACATGGCATTTACAAAAAATAGCTTACATCCATGTTGAAAAATAGGGCTGACACTACCAGTCAAAAAAGTTGACATGTGATTCAATCTAATGACTATTTTAAAATTTTGGGATAATAGTGAAGTCATCAAAACGATTAAATGAAATGGAATTAGGAAACCTGTGTTGGTCAGATTTTTTCCACAGATATTTCGTTTATCTTTCAAGTTACACAGAGGGAAAAATTTTTTTGTAATGACATGAGAGTGTATTTATAATTCATTTTTGGGTGAACTATTCCTTTAAGTTTACGTCTTAATACAAAATCAATCACATGTGTCCGAACTTTATACAGATACAATGCCAGAGACATGAACTACTTAATGCTGTATAAGACAATGTGCCTGAAGCAACAGACTTTACATACTTGCACAATAAGACGCATGCAGTACTGATGTACTGAAAGCCATTGTGACTATCGTAGCTGAAGGGCAGCAAGTTTAACCCTCTGTGGTACTGTATTGCCTCCAGGCAACAAACCAATTCTGACTCACCGAACCAAAAGACAATGCCCAATTCATAAGTCTTTTTCATGCAGAATGGAGGACCATATACTAAACAATAGAAATGCAAAAACTGACCATGAATTAAGACTTGTTATTTGAATTATACTACATTATGTAGAAAACTATATTAGTATTTCAAAGACGGCGGTGCAATTTACTTCAGGCAATATTTTCTAAATTTTTTCTTAATTTATTTATTTTATATATAAAAGGAAAAAAACTTCAGTTTTTTTTTACCTAACGGCATAATAATTCATAACATTAATGGGAAAGCAGAGCAAACAAGGGATTTTCAATAACATAATTCTACAAGCACTTCCTGTCCACATGTTCAATACAAAATAACCATGATGCTGAAGAGCACAAGCGTGCACATAAATCGAGCTTTCGCTTGGCTGATAAAAGGAAATGTCTATTTACAGCTTTGCTTGGACAGTGTTGTTTAGTGGTAAACCACTGGGTATTGCTGGAAACAATTTGTTGCCCACAAGGTCTCCATAGTGGCTAGGTAAAGCCAGGGAAGAAAGAGAATAAGAGAGAGAGCGGGAGAGAAAACACTCGAGTTTAAACATTTAATCACAGACAGGCTGTGGATATGTACCTGTCTATATTTTTGCATTTAGAAATAAGGAGCAACCACATTGAAGAATACAGGGCTAAAATGAGCAGTTACAGTGCCAACCATCTAGCCACGGGACCTGTATAACAAGACAGATGGAAGTGCAGATGGCGATATCACAACGCAGTCTCACAGATTTAACCAATTTGAGTAGCTCAGAGTTTGGAGCTGTCCGGGGTGCTGAAATATCTCAAGTCCACTGTGCTTTACTCTGTTTCCCAACCCTCTGTGTCTCCAAAGCCTCATTAGAAAAGCTCAGATATGCCGTAAACAACACCAAACTAGAAATGCATTCGTATTATATTCACATGATAGCTAATTATTACTTTAAAAGCTACCATTTTTATAATGAAGTCTTTCACAACTTTTGACAATTCTGAGGGCAATCGACTGAGAAACTGAGAAAGGCCTAGGAGCAAATTTATTCATAAGTAAAATCCACATTGGGTGTTTAATTAAATTCAAGACATTTGTTTTATTTTTATTTTCGTCTTTCAAACTTAAACAAGTATGAAATATCACCCATCAGCAAAACGCATCATCATTTAATGTTAATGAGAAAGGCACCAGCAGCAAGAACATCTCTGAGAAATAGTACATAAGATTAAGTCCTCAAATTGTGAGGAAACAGTGACTGTTATATTTAAATCCTGCAGATTTTCATTGTTTTTATGCACGCATACACAGTTTAAAATGTTACATTTTTAATGTTTTTTTGTCTTTTACTGTAGTGCATATTTTACTACAAAATAAATGTCCACATTAATTGACAAACCACACATATTATTTAGTCTCCTTAAAAAGCAAATACATTCATTACAGCCTTAATATTTTAAGTTGTTAATTCACTCCTACAGGTTCAAGAACCAAAAACTAAATCTTACAGTAACTAGCTTAAGTTTCCCCCGGGGTGTACGTACTCCTGCTGGAATCACTCTTTCAAAGCAATTAGTTGTGGCTTGGATCCAGCAGTTGCAGTCTTTTTTTGTTTATGCAAGCGCAATGTACACACAAACATGAATCATTCATATTTGTCTTATGGCACTTAAATGTATTATTCATGATCTGTCATTTTTTCGAAACATGATTTAACTGAACCAAGACTGATTTTGGCTCGCCGGCCAAATCTTGAGCCTGATACGTCAGCCTCAGAGAGGTTTAGCAGACTCTGAGCCCACCGGTTACATGCTCCAAGTGTGTGGAGCTGGGCTACAGCGGGCCACTGGCAATGTTGCATGCCGTCCGCTTAGCCGTGCTCGCATGCAGTCAGGCCTCTATATATAGACCCGCATAAAGACTGAGTGACTCATGCTCACCTAAAATCACAGAGCCCAGAAAAACAAAGATTACGAGAATCAGAGATAGAACATGAGAAACTGAGAAAGTAGTATAACTTGGACCGAACATCTTTGGCTCCTTCTCTACTTCTCAACTTTGCTGGCCGTGTAAAGCTGTATTAGTCTCACGCTCATAAGATGATTAACAGCTCAGCTTATAAGAACGGCTCTCTCATGATTTGGTACAGACAGTGGGCTCTGAACCGTGACCGCTTGTATCAACAGTAAGTGTCATAACACTGGACCAAGACCTTGTTTTTAGGCTAACATTTACAACAACATTCATTTTGTTGACATTATTTCATGCAACAGCTACAATGAGCAATATTTTTCAGCATTTATTACTAATGTTCATTCCTGAATACACTACCTTTCAAAAGTTTTGGTTCGGCAGGGTTTCTTTTTTGCAGAAATTGATGCTTTTAAGGGTGCAAATTAAATCGATCAAAAGTGACAGCAAAGACATTTATAATGTTACAGAATATTTATACTTTGAATGAATGCTGTACTTTTGAACTTTCTATTCATTAAATAACTCTGAAAAAAAGACAGTTTCCACAAAAACATTAAGAAGCACAACTATTTTCAACTGTTTGGACTGTTTCTAAACAATTAACATCTACATTTTTAATGAAAGATTATTTGACACTGAAGACCAAAGTAATTCAATCTTTCAATAAAATTCAGCTTTGGCCTCACAGAAATAAATTATATTTTAAAATATATTAAAACAGAAACTATAACATTTAAAACAGCATTACTGTTTTGATGTATTTTTGATCAAATAAATGCAGCCTTGGCAAGCATTATACTATTGCATTTTAACATTTCATATTAACATTAGGTCATGCATTATGAATATTAATGATTTAAAAACATAGTACATATTTTAATATTATTAGTAATAAAAACATGATTAGTTCATAACACTGTAATACATAAATGTGAACAAATTAAATATTATTGTCAAAGGTGTTACTGTTATCACTGATATTTCAAAGTTAATGCATTCATGAATTTCAATGTTGGTTTGTTTGTTTTTTCACTCGTTTTAAGGTATTTTTTCACTTAAGGCTGTTTTAAGATTGGGTTGAACCCATGTCACATGCCCAGCTACTCGTGTCCATTTTTAATAATATTTAACGAATCTGTATTTACAGAAGATGAAAATCGACTCTGTGGGAGAACTGGTCACAAAAGTTCTTAGTGTGTCTGCTGACTGATGGTGCCCTGCTGTTGAAAATTTACTGTCAGAGGGACAAAGCTTTGGGCAATTCCTCTCCAGATCCAACCTCACACCCCAGTCAGCCAATGCACTCTCATTCTGCCATTTTTACCCTTGCATTTTGTCTCTCCCCTCATACCGAGAGCCAAGACTGCTTCAGGCTCTGCCACTTTCCCCTCCCTCTCTCCCTCTCTCTCTCGTTCTCTCTTCCCTCCCTCCCGCTCACTCTGCCCTTGCTGTAGCAGACACATTGCAGTCGCAAACGCTTGCACTCACATCGACTTGCTCTCTGCATCAGAACCAACAAATCATAGACTCGCGCAGTTCAAGAATACAGAGCAGGAACAGAAAAGCAAAAACGAGGCATTGATTGATGGCAATAAGCGACTTCAGTGGGGACTCAACCGCACGGTTTTACGAAGGTTCTTCGTGCCTCTAGGTGATGGTTTCCTACTTTGAGGGAAGGGTTTTCCTGGACCGCTTGCAAAAGTAAAAACAAAAGAAGCAGTGGGGAGAGAAACGAGGGGCGAGGATGCTACCCAAATCTCCTCCCTGAGGAACCTGAGAGGATGTAGAGGGAAAGGGACCCCTGGAGAGGGCAGCAGTTCTCTTGGATGGACATAAGAAGGAATTTGGAAATAAAAAAGGTTGGTATATGTTTGCCTTCACTCTTTAGGTATTTAGGAGGAGCTGAGACAGCGATAAGGAGATAAGACAGAGTGGAAAGACTATAACAGTTTAGGGTGGATTAGAGAGAAAACAATAAAGAGGGACTCATGCAGTGAAATTGAGTGTATAGACTTCTAGTCCATCTAGACAAGAGTGTGTGCACATTCACACACACATATTTGGCTCAGTCAGACCCACAGGGTCTGCTTGAAAGCAGGTCTAATTGGATTATTTGCTTTAATGCGCCAGTTTACAGGAAGAATCAATTAATTTAGGATCCTCAATAGTGTAAGACGCCGACATCAGCAAACAGACATGAACGATACACAGCATGCTTCCCACTTAAAGATGTGGCATTTGAGCTAAAGGTCTATGCAAGAGGAAAGGCTAATAATAAAACAGGGTTGTGAGCTTTTAATAGTAGTTAAATATTTATTACGAGGGATTTTTGTTTCTTTTGGCAGTTCACTCCGAGATGGATTGGAAGCCACTTGCTACTGGACGGACCTTTGCAAATAAAAGACGATATGAATAAAACAAGCTGCCAGGATTTCCGACTTTAATGATGCTGTGAAATAAAGGAGAATTTTGGATGAAACGGGAGACAATGAAAATCAAGAAAAACAATCCAGACATGCACAATTCCATTTAACTGAGGTTCACTGAGGATTATGGAAACGGGGCAGTGACTCATGGCGAGGGAAAGAACGGCAAGGCAGTGAGGATGTGACTGTCAGTAAGTCATCCATTTGACCACAGATCAAATTCACATCATTGTGATGTTCGGCGATTCGCTATGAGGAACAAATCGACCCTTGGCACACCTGAATATTTCCACGGTGCTTCCCTCTGGATTTTCATCTAAAGCAGTAATGGGACTAGCTGGGCAGTTTGTCTATGAAAGAACTGAAAGGATTGGAAACCATTTTAAATCTTGATGAAACAGACACAACAGGTATGAAAAATTACAGTAATTTTTCTCCTTTCCCTCCATGCACAAAATATTCTACTGCTGGCAGGTAGAAGCTCATGAGGTTTGTCAATTGTTTGCAGGATATTTACAGTGTGTAATTCCAGATTCAGAACAATGAATATGAATTCCACTGGGTATTCATTCTTTATAGAAAATTTGCACACATACAGCTTTGAGCCAATTGCACATGGTTATTTATAGGATATAACTCTACTCCCTATGCTGCCCCATCTCATCTCTTCATCTTTCCCTTTCTCACTTGTGTGATACTGGAGCCATTATGTAAGGCTGAAATGAACAGGCCAAAATTGCATTAACAACAAATAGAATCATCAGAATTGCATTGCAGCATTTGTTGACAGCGACTGACTAACCCTAATTAAACCAAGTCACGCATTTGCAAATGTTTAATGACAATTGTGCATTGGACATCACAGGGTTTCATTCTTGTGAAATCAATTAAAATTCATTTACACACTCGTTGCAGCTCGTCACGCTCTATCACTGCACTGGTTATTTGGAGCAGTTCTATCCATGTGTTCGATACTCCAGACAAACACAGACAGTTATGTATCAGGTTAATGGAGTAATCAGACCCCTGTAGGAGAGCAGGGAGCAGCAGGGAGGAGCACAAACAGAAGGACATAGATACACTTTGTCTGCACACACAGCCACAACAACAGCCACATAATCTCACATCTGCGATGAGAAGACAGCCAAGGCATTCATCACTTAGAATGTGACTGATCATCTTGGGGCTTGTCCCTGGCAGCCAAATCGAGTCTCTCTTTCGCTCAAAAACCAGGGGAAAAGTTTCAAGTTCTCGCTGCACTTGCTTGGCACATGATAAATGTCCTAAAATATCAAAACAACTGACAAAGGATTCCAGGTACACAATTAATCTGAAGAAATGGACACTGGTAGATTTGGCTCACGATTAGCTCCTCTTTGATACACTGTAAGATGAAGTGAGTTTATACTGGATGAATGAGTAGGCATAACACCAAGTCTCAGTGGCAATTAATGGATAACCGCATTTGTGCAGGGGATTAGTGAACGGACAACCAGGCTTAGGACTGAGGAAGACAAAAAGTGCTCAACTTCTCCCGGTTTTGAGTTGAAGCCTCTAATGCTTGTTTTCTTTACACAGGTCTGTGGACAACCTGGTTACCATGCCACGCACAGAACCAGGGAGTCCATCTAGAGGAACCAATCTGAGATTGAAATGGATCCATCCAAGGAGATGCCCTGCTTCATCCATCCCTGTCAGCATAACAAGTGTCCGCCCCTGTCCTATGCTACAGTCAACACTTTTCTGGCTGGGTCTCCTCAGCTCCATACTGTTGCGGAGTGGACAAGGTGTGTTGGCAGGGGAGACATGGGGAATGGTGTCCATCTGCCCCATCCATTGCGTGTGTCGAAACTTATCAGAGTCTCTGAGCACACTGTGTGTGAATAAAGGTCTTCTTTTTGTGCCACCAAACATCGATCGCCGCACTGTGGAGCTGCGTCTTGCTGACAACTACATCCTGGAAGTAGGAGGTGCAGACTTCGCCAATATGACAGGACTAGTTGACCTGACATTGTCACGCAACACCATACATGCTCTGAAACCACTGGCCTTTGCTGATCTGGAGAGTCTGCGTTCACTTCACCTGGATACCAACCGTCTCACAGTAGTGGGACCTCAGGATCTGACAGGTCTCATTAACCTTCAGCATCTCATCATCAACAACAATCAGCTCACAGATGTTTCGGCGGATGCTTTTGATGACTTCCTGCTAACTCTGGAGGATCTGGATCTTTCCTACAATAATCTTCGCAGGGTTCCTTGGGAATCTATTCAGAATATGGCTAGCCTGCACACCTTAAATCTAGATCACAATCTAATTGACCAGATTGCAGAGGGTTCTTTCAGTGAGCTCTATAAACTGTCTCGATTGGATATGACCTCGAACAGACTGCAGACTCTTCCCCCTGATCCACTGTTTTCCAGATCCCAGATTGGGGTTGTTAGTCCAACACCGTACAATTCAATCACCAGCCTTAACTTTGGAGGAAACCCCCTTCACTGCAACTGTGAGCTGTTGTGGCTACGACGACTGATTCGGGAAGACGACATGGAGACGTGTGCCACACCAACTCATCTGGCGGGTCGATACTTCTGGTCTATTCCAGAGGAAGAGTTTACATGTGAGCCTCCACTGATCACACGTAATACCAACAAGCTGTGGGTGTTAGAGGGCCAAAGAGCCACACTTAAATGTCGAGCCATTGGTGATCCTGAGCCAGTCATTCATTGGGTGTCACCAGATGACCGTATTGTGGCCAACTCCAGTCGCATTCGCTCATACTATAACGGCACACTGGATTTCTTGGTGACCCGTGCCAGAGATGATGGCACCTATACATGCATTGCCATCAATGCCGCAGGGGAATCCACAGCTCTGGTAGACTTGAAGATCATCCCTCTTCCTCATAGAGGGAATGGTACAATAACTCTTATCAACCACAGAGACCCTGGATCCTCTGATATTAGTAGTGGCCGTGGAGGAGTTGAAGGGACAAGTACTGGTGTAGTGACTGTTCGGAATGCCACCGGAGGCAAGGGAGATAATGGAGAAAGAGGAAGTGGAAGCAGTAATGGTGGAACAGAAACCCTGGTAGGAGTTCTAGGTGTGACATCTAATTCAGCACAGATTCGCTGGAAAATGGGTCGATCTTCGACTCCTTTCTTGGTGTGGATGTATCAGATCCAGTACAACAGCACAGCTGATGACGCACTTGTTTACAGGTAAGGATATCTTGTTTCTGTATTGTAGCAGCACTTTTGACAAAAAAAAGAGAAAATTACGTTTTTGGTGTTTGGTTTTCATGCGTTTCAAGTGAATGCATGTAAACATCCTTGGTGCTCATGTTCATGGATTATAGGCTTCAGATATTGATGGAAGGATAAGGCCAAAGGAAACAGACACAGACCAAAGCGGATGGAAGATTCAAGTTGAGCCATGAGGCTAAAAGAGATACAGGAAGCTATTTATAGTCACGGAGGGGTAAAGAAAGCAGAGCAGTGGAGTGAGAGGACCTGCTGACTCTGGGGAAAACAGGATGGACCCTTTAAAAGGGCAAAACCTACACATTTGATGACTGTGTCACAATGAATCAGGAAGAGTGAAATGGATCTAAATGGAGAGAGAAGGGGGACAGAGAGATGGGGCAGGTCACAAGGGAAGGGCTGTGGGAGTTGCTTACACCAACTCTTCCTAGACAGAAGTAAGAGTCAGTAGTGGTTGGCTTGGTTCTTTTACGCACTAAAAATATTTTTTGGCTGCTAATTAAGCAATATGTAAATCATAAGAAATTTCTCTGTACAAACAGTACTTACACAAAGAAGCTTATTATCATCTTTCAAGTATGATGGCTCTTCAGCTTGTGTTCTCTCATGGGACAGTCAAGTGTCCACTGTTTGCCCACTTAAGAATTTCAGCAGATGCAGTACATCATCTGGGTATTGTTAAACTACTAATCACGGATACGTTTTGCATACTGTGTATCAAAACTTGAATGCACGATCAACATAGCTTGCATGCAAATATCCTATTACAGACATGAAAACAGAAGTTCCTTCATGTGAGCCTTTATTTTATGATTTGTTTATCTTACTCATCCTCCTTTTATTACCTTTTCCTTTACAACCTTAATAGAGGGTCTTCAATTCAATAACATTGAAGAGAGCTGCAACATATTCAATGCACATGCACAGAAGAACCAATTCTGGCATGGTAAGCACATACCTTGAGAGGCTTAACAAAAGAAATGAGCAGTGAGATTTCCAAGGATTGGGATCAATTATAAATGGTGAAGGCATGTTTGGATGACAAGGAGAGAAATATATATATAGATAGATACAGGAGGATGGGCTGAAGAGAGGGGGTGAGGGTAGCAAAAGCAGTTGCTGAGTGATAGCAGGCAGAGAAGTGCATGAGTGGGAGGCCAGGCATCTTCATAATGGACCTGTTACTACAGCTATTCCAATCAACATGCAGGAATCTATAAGAGTAAACACAGTAAGCCACTCTAAGACAGACATTAATGCACATTGACTGGCCACCTGGAGTGCATTGCTAAACTAGAGGGATTTTTCCTAGATATTTTCCCACATTCAAGAGACGCTCCACATTCAATACAAGCTAAACTCTATTGACAGCATTTGTGGCATAATGTCAATAACCACAGAAAACAATTTTGCTTCTCTGTTTTATCAAATATTAAGGTAACAAGAAGACTGTACTTTATATACTATTAATTTAATGCAATGATGGGAAAACTGTTCATGTTAAAACAAGGACATAGAAAAATCACTAGCATTCATTTTGGCCTGAACTGATCTACTGTAAACATGCAACAACAAAGAAAAAATGGAAATAATGGGAGAATTTTGCATAGTTCATTTTCAATATCAATGCCCAACACAATTCATAAAGAAACAACTAAGGCTTCATTAACATCAGATCATTAAGACGCGTTTCCTGTAAGGCTTGTAATTTAAATCATCCAGAAGAACTTGAAATTTACTATGCAGATAAGCATGCAAATGTCTCATTGATATGCAGTGACACACTGAGCTCAAAAATAAGAGAAGTCCATATGAATGTGAATTCAAATGTCTTTTATTCCTTACAGTGCAGCACGTATTCAGTAATACCACAGTTCTTTTTACTGAGGCGGATACTCAAGGAAAAAATTAATTAATTAATACAAGTGATGAACCTCAACAAAAGATTCTTGAATCTGAAAAGAGAGGAGGCAAATAGCATATTAAAACTAGTGGAAAGGAGATTGAAAATTGTTCAAGGTCCTTCTGCTGTAACCAACCACCAATTACCTCTCGAAGTAAAGTGAATTAAAGGTCTTGAATCAGGTGTAGCCATCCAAAGCATTTTCATTACACACATATATACCAAGCAGCCAAAGCAAATGCCCCGGACACAGTTAATGAAGTCTATTAAGGAGTACTGTACGGACACAGTTTCTGCCAGAGATGGCAGATTGTAAAGACTATTGTGGGCAGGAGTCCTTCAGGCAAGAAGCATTTCAGCACCCTCTTAGCTTTAATATAAAAATGCTTCTTTGCTTGTCAGACTGCCGCATCCACAGCATCTGTAGTTTATTCTTAAATTGCTCATTTCTATAATCCCCCTTCATTGCAGGATATTGATTTAAGCCATTTTCACTACAAAACTGAGCTCACTTTGTTGTGCTTGATGTTGTTTTACTTTACATGAGGTTTCATTTCTCATAAATGTTCTCTCCTTTTTCTATTTGGTCTCAGAATTTTGCCTCCGACTAGTAATAGTTTCCTGCTGAAAAACTTGGTGTCAGGAGCAGACTACAGCCTGTGCGTCTTGGCCATATTCGATGATGGCATCTCCTCCTTGGCTACTACAAAGGTGCTGGGCTGCATCCAGTTCAGCACTAAAGAGGATTATCCAGAATGTCGTTCTCTGCACGCTCACTTCCTGGGCGGCACGTTGACAGTGATGGTGGGTGGTGTGGTGGTAGTAACCCTTCTGGTCTTCACCGTGGCCATGATGGTGCGCCACCGCGTCTGCGGAGAGTGTCGGGATGATGCCAACAGGCCTGGGAAGTTCTTTCCAGCCAAAGGGGTGGATGTTTACGCCCAGACGAACGGAAACAACAGTATGATGATGGTGGCGTTGCCAAACGGACTCTTGGCCCAAAGAACAAAAGACAAACACAAGCCCAGCTCTCTTCCGAAACCTAAACAGAGCCCTGAGCCACACCGTGGCGCACGAGATAGGGCAGACGGGGCAGTGAGGGAAAAATGTTTTAGTCCTCTCACACCAGAAAGTGAGAGATTGACACTCTATTACTCCCCAAGTAACACACTCCCCACGCCGTCACAAAATCGAGCAGGTAGGCTCAAGCTGCGGAAGTCTCTGGAGAAAGACAGAGATGTGGACAGACAAGTCTTGGCTTCGCTTGCATTGACACAAGATGGAGATGATGAAAGGGAAGGAGGCTCAGACTTGAGGCAGGCACTCAAGACCAAGCGGAGCTGCTCTTTTGACGTGGGTGAAATCACCACCACCACGTGTTACAGCTACGCCAAGCGTCTGAGCGTCATCTGGACCCGACGTAGCCAGTCCCTACACGGCATGCTTGTCCACTGTGCCTCCACCACCAGCACGTCCAGCACGGGCAGCAGCGAGCAGTATGGCCACGGACTAACGCAGAACTATCTACATGCCTTTGCTTCCAACAATTCCTCCAACTCAACTTCAAACTCAAACAGTAGCATGACCGTCAATCCAAGAGACCTGGAGGAAAGCGTGGTGTAGATAATGAGGAAAAAAAAGACTCCACATTTGGGGGGGGGGATCATTTAGGAAAGGCTGGATGAACAAATGAGGTAACTAAAAATTAAATGAAAACTAATTATCAGCAGAAGGCAGGATTGATGAGAATAATGCTCCTGACACAAAGGATTGGCTATTATTTGATGACCGCCATTATTTTGACCCACAACAAGGTTCAAAATCAAATTATGTAAAGACAAAGAAAGACAAGTAGGATTTGAAGAAATAAGAATTCAAGGACAGGCTTGTTTTTTTTTTATGACAGGCCCAAGGCATGGGGGATTACAACCTAAAGCGTCTGTTTCAACAAGATTAATTAACCAATTAATAAATTATTGAATAAATCAGACGCTACTTTATGCAGAATAAACACTATTCGAATGTTAATGAGCTGAACTAAAGGGGTAAATATCACAAAAAAAGAAAAAAAAAACTATTCAAACCCAAAGAGGGAATACATTATCTGTCGAAATTCACTGCTGCGAAGAAGCACAACATGTCTGGGCCCTCTAACGAGGAAAAGTATATAAATATGCTGTAAAGTTTTCCATTTTTAATTTTTATTGGTGGATATGTTTTTAATGAAATGAAAAGATGGAAGGGGGACTCACAGAACACTCTAGAACACTGGTGTTTAAAACGGTGAAACCATTTGTTCAAATGTCATTCAACAGTGGTCTGAATAGTCATAATTGTTCTTGTCTGATCAGCCTTTTTCCAGAGTCATAAAAAGAATAAAAAGTTGTTCAGTAAAAATGATATTCTGTATTGTGGAATGAAGCTGTAATGAAGCACTAATTGAGATCAATCTGATACGATAGCTCCAAGGTTAATTGCTTAAGAGAAGCTGGAATAAAAAGCCATATGGCACATAATGCTTTGAACCAAAAAACAAGAGTGCTGCAGTTGACTGGCAGCATGGCATCTACAGCCCCTCCTCATTCAAAAAAAAAAAAAAAAAAACTGATTAAAATGTCACATAATATAATTAGCTTAATGTCTCCACTGTACTAATTCTAGCTCAGCTATCTTAACTGGAGATTTAATTGCAGATAATAAGCAACAACAACAAAGTCTGTACATCTCCAAGACCTCAAAATAGGTAACGTGTTACATGAACTAAGGCTTCAAGATGAAGCTTATTATTTCCAGTTATGTTTCTTCATTTCTTTTGTGTCAAACCCACTAAAGACCACTTTATATAACAGCCGACAGAAGAGGAGGAGAAAATCAGGACGGAGATGAAAGGGAAAAAAAAGGTAGGGGTGAAGGTGCGGACCAGAAAAAGAGGACAGTGGCGCAGTTGGGGGAGGTTTCCTGTCTGCCTGGTCTGTGTGTTATGCTAAGCGCTTTGTTAAAATGTATATCACAAATGGTCTTTAAAGCTCAGGTTGCAGCCAAGACATAATAATATGAAGATAAAATGTGTATGCGTATCATTTTTTGTTATCAATACATGCTCTTTTATAAACCCTAGTGAGTAGAATACTGAAGAGTGCTCATTAAGGTGCATTTATTTGATGAAAAATACAGTAAAATAGCTATATTGTGAAATTTATTGCAGTTTAAAAATACAGTTATTTATTATTATTTTAAATGTACTATAATGGCATAACTGAATTTTCAGCATCCCTACAGTCTTCAGTGTCACATGATCCTTCAGAAAAAAACAAAACTTTCTATACATGAAAGAGTCCTGAAAATATGTATTACAGTTTCTACAAATATATTATGCAACAAAAATTGCTTTTAACACTGAAAATACTGAAATTTCAAGTTTATGTACCTGTTAAAATGTGCTCAAACAGAAAACAACACTTTTAATACATTTCTTTATCAAAAATGCAGCCTTAGTGAGCATAAAAACAAACACAAACATTTTTACTATTTCACTAGGGTCAAATCTGGCTCCTGTAGCAGAATTGGTTGGGATCCGCTGGTCTAGCTTGTTTTCCAGCCTGGCCAAGATGAGTGTTGGGTGACCAGCTGTTCTCTGGGCCAGACCAGTTAAGACTAGCTTAGGCTGGTTTAAGTGGGTTTTTCTAGTAGGGTCTATAAAGACAGCAGCTTACTAGAGCTCGGAACAGAGCTACACACACTGCGCTGATGCCCTGCCTCATTTAAAAAAAGGTGGGGGGAAGATGAAAGAAAAAGGTAAGAAAAAAGGCTGAAAGTAAAAAATCATAATCATATGGAAAAAGTGATTGTCATAAGACCTTGCAGACTGCAAAAACTACCAGAAAAAAAGCACGGCTGCACACAGATTTGATATCTACTTCCAGTCAGGAACAGCATGTACTAATCGAATGGTCTCATTTTTACGGGCGCTTTTGTTGTCAGAGTGTGATGTCTAAAATCATGAGCATGCTTTTTATTTCCAAAGCACCCCCAGAGTGCATAAATGTCTTTACACACTCCATGAAGAGCACAAAACTCTGACTGCAAGTGTGGGCAGCACAGAGAGGAAGTGGTGGAGGAGATGATGGAACGGTTCTTATGATTGCTACAGGCGACATTCTGCCCTCTTTTACCCAATTAAAACCTACTGATTGGCACATAGGTGGTTAGCCGATCATGCATGCAGGAGCAGTGATGCAGACAGAGCTGGCCTGTTCTCTCTCTGGCTGTGATGACTCCACTGCAGCTGCAGCCGCTGAGCTCTCTCTCTCTCTCTCGCTCGCTCTCCAGTGAATCTTGACAAGACGATAGCTAGTGCAATGCACAAAAAACGCAGCCTAAGCAACTTTAGTCCTTTGAGAGTCAAACTCTAACTTACTTTACTATGGGCATCCTCCACAAAACGCATGATGGTTCACATTTACAGTATTCACAGATACAGCCCTCATACAGACGAAGTTCTAAAAGCGATGTTATTCAAATTTAAATGTAAAATATTTAAACAGAATAAAAAAATAACAGCTTTTGTGTTTTTGAGTGATCTATTCCGTAATATAAAATTATTTTTTTTAAAAAAACAAACAAAAAAAAAAACAGTTAATTGGGACAGCTTGCAATTTATTTATTTTTATTTATTTATTTAGCAGATGTTTTTTTATTATGACTTACAGTGCAATGAACAACACCTTTTTTTAATAACAGCATGCTCATACCTTGGTCTTTATTTCATGAAAAATTAACAATGTGCATGATATTTCATCAAAATGTAATGACTTGCTCTAATAAAATTGTAGCTGGTAACTCAAATTTAAAGGAGAAAATACAAATGATAGCAAATGAGAAAAAATGAAAGTAAATTCATGTTCCCAAAGTTCCCAAAAATCGCACATAATTGAAGCAAAATTATTGCTAACACCACATCCCAGACATCTATATACTGCATTTAACATCAGCGATAATAATGGTTTCTATTTGATGCTTGCAGTGCTCCCATAATGATATAAAGACCTCTTATATGCCAAAAGATCAAAGCAAATTTGACTGTTCATGTCATGACCCCTTTAAATAATATATTTTTTTAAAACTTTGAAGTGTAATGAACTTGTAGTACTATGTGTGTGCAATAAAATGTCTTCATTTAGTAGTTTTCCCATTTGGCCAGGTTTTATAGTCAATTACTGCACAAAAAAGAAAACCTGAGCAAATCCTAATATACCAATAGAAGAAAAAAAATAAAATTCTTTAATATTCTGTTTTACTAAAACTGGTTGCTATATGTCGTTTCATGTTTAACCAAAATGCTGCACAATTAAAATCCAGTGAAAAAATTTTTTATTTCAAAACAGCTGAATATTATTTTGCAGAATATTTTGCCCCATAAAGTACAGAAATAACTACGGAAATAAAACAGTTGCTAATGTAGCTTGATAATGTTAGAAAAAAGGACCAGCTCACAGTAAGTTCTGTGCTCATAAATAGACAATTGATTCAATCTCAAGCGTACAGTGTGTACATTTCTCTGATTCTCCCCTGCTGCCAGGGCTCTTTTCTCAGAATCCTAACACCAAGCACAAAGCCTGCGTTCTGACTTGCTCACCTCTCTCTTCGCCTGCAGGTCATGATGTTCCTGCTTTTCCATCAATTTAAGCAGGGCGGAGAAGTGTGAGGAAAAGGGGACAAAAGAGACACAGCTTTCAGAAGAGCACCACCTCTGTGACTTTTCAACCACCTCTTCTTTTATACCCCCTGCCAGCAAAGAAATACCAAGTAACCTCCGCCTGCTCTCTCCTTCATTTCCTCCTCTCCCAATCTTTTCAAGACCCACCGCTCTTCCCACCGGGACAGGGCGAGTGTGGGAGTCTGACAGGAACTTTTCAGTTGGAGGTTGGAGCTGTCAGCTCCCTCGGCCCTCCCGGGTTCCCCCAGGGTGCATTCACTCTCACTGTAAGTAACTCTCTTCATCAGTAGCGAGATTTCTCATTCATAACAGGCCTCAGCTGCCAGTGCCGCTAGCCAGGACTTTGAAAAAGCATTAACTAATATCTCTTAGGTTGTGAGGGGTCTGTGTTCTATTCACGCAGGCTCTTTGTTCATCAACCTTTGATTCTGTTCTCCTGTGAACACCTCCTTTATGTTTCATGGAGTTGAGTGGGAGATTGAACGTCCCGCAGATTTTTAGATCCTGGTGTATACATACTCTCAACTAGTCCCAAGGACTTGTAATTCACGTGGCATCTCCAGCTGTGCGCATTTGCTTCTATATCTAGCTGATATACTGGTCTTGCTTTCCCATAATCCACAATAACTTTCTGGATTCTTTAGATACGGAGAGGAACACCTCACTCTTGGTTTAACTATGTGAGGGTTCAGATGAGCTTTGGCACAACAAAACTCATTTTATTATTAATTTGAATATATTATTTGAATAATACAGAATATGGTCATGCAGAATATGTGGTTTATAATAAAATTGTGCAAGATAAGATATATTTACACTACCATTCAAAAGTTTGAGGTTGGTACAATTTTCATTAAAAAAAAGTCTCATACTCATCAGGGCTGCATTTATTTTTTTTAAACAATAATATTTACAACAAGAACAAGTCACAAAAGCACTGATGAAAAAAAAAATCTCAGTGTTCTTGTCCACCCTCGTTTCTTTTTCTTAATGACAAACCAACAATAACCAGCAATTTTGAGAAAAAGTGTCAGAACTTCCAAGTCCCCCCTTTCCAAAAGCAGTTTCTTGAGAATTATGAGTGACGACACCCTGATACCAGAAACAGCATCCTCTTGGGAGAAGTGCAGCATCTAGCTGGAGGCACCTAGCTGCTTCTGTCGAGAACACCTCTAGGCCGTTAGAAGGGCTTGTTCAGCAGTAATGATGAGAGAAGCCGACAGAGACAACACTTACACTACATGGCCTGAGATCTGTTAGACAGCTGCACTGCCTCATAATCAACTAGAAGCTAAAACAGACACAGACATATTGAGATGGGCTTCACAAGCCCACTGGTAACCATAAATGCCGCACAAAGTAATCTCAAAACTATTGTCTTCATCTAAGTAAGGCTAGATATCGATTCTATGGTGCCATGCTGCAGAGATGAAGGTCACATGATGCTGTAGGTAAAGATCAATTACTCTCTTTTATAGCCAGTAGAAGGCTCATTGGCTCTGTAACCAACGGAGTATAAAGGAGCTATCATGGATGTAGACATCCAGAGGAGTGTTCATACTTTTTTTTTATACCAGAAGTCAATGACAATACCATCATAAAAACATTACAAATTAAGGTAAATGTTAATTTGTTTTTTAAGCAATAGAGATATACCATATATCTATATCTAATACTAGATATACCAGATAAAATACTGCTCAAAGGTTTGGATCATGTGGCTACTGAAAATTCAGCTTTGCAAACAGGAATGAATTACATTTTAAAATATATTAAAACAGCAATATATTTTATTTGAAATAGATTTAACTTATTGTTTTAATTATTTGTTATTAAAAAAGGATTAGTAATCTTCTGGAATAAAATATATCTGATATAATTCACTCACCCCCATGTCATCCAAGATGGTCATGTCTTTCTTTCATTCAGTTCAAAGAATTTTTTGAGGATATTTTTTCTCCATATAGTGGACTTCAGTGGGGATCAACGTGTTGAAGATCCAAATTACAGTTTCAATGCAGCTTCAAAGGGCTCTACACGATATATAAATCTGTATTTTTTTTAGAAAATGACCAATTGTTTCGATAGATAAGACTCTTATTCCTTGGCTCAAATCATGTAGAGCCCTTTGAAGCTGCATTGAAACTGCAGTTTGGACCTTCAAACCAAATTGAAGCCCACTCCATGGATAAAAATCCTGGAATGTTTTCCTCAAAAACCTTAATTTCTTTTCGAATGAAGGAGGAAAGTGATAAACATCTTGGATGACATGGGGGTGACCAAATTTTCAGGACATTTTTATTCTGGAAGTGAACTAATCCTTTAACTCATTTTATCCTTAACTCATCTAAACGAACAAAAACATACTATCCGTCACATCAGTGTTACTGCTTGATTTCTCACTATTAGAAAACACTTACATTATTAACATTGGTATTAAGGTCATTAACAACTACAAACCAGGACTAAGCCGACAGACAATAGTATTGTGTATCGCCCATAATAAGATAAATTCAAGTAGGGCCTGCTGCATACCACAACATCCAGGGTGCGTTGTTACAGTAGATTCACATCTAGGAGGTGGAGAATGGTAGGTTTAGGGGTGGAGATGGGTAGGTTTAGGTATATAAAGGAGGGAGTGGTTGGATCTTTATCCATCCACACCTCCTGGATTGTTGCACTCTGCAGCGAGGCTTATTTGATCCATCACATCTCTGTTCTCTTGTTTTTTCAGTGTTGCATGTTCTAACCAATCACACATGATTTCGTTGACTTTATGAATGCAACGGCCAATCGCATGCGTTCAAACGAGTCATCACTGAAACAGTTTTGTGACTGAATTTTGACTCACAAATTCTCATCATGAACAACAAAGGGCAGATGTATGTGCAATGTAATCATAAGAGATTTATTCATAGTACAGTGTAGATAGCTTCACTGAATTTAATGAGAGCGTTTTTTAAAGTGCTTATACTCTTCAAAAAAAAAAGGTGCTTCACGATATCATTAAAGAACCTTTTTGTCTAAATGGCTCAGTAAACATCTAAAGAATCTTTCTGTTTCACAAAAGGTTCTTTGTGGCGAAAGAACGTTCTTCAGATTATTAAAAGGTAAGAAAAGAAGTGGTTCTTTAAAGAGCCTTTGACTGAATGGTTCTTTGTGGAACCGAAAATGGTTCTTCTATTGCATCGCTGTGAAGAAACTAGGGATGTTCATTTTAACCGTTTAACCGTTAACCGGCTGATATGAATTTTGACTGATTAATACAGTCAATCAGTTAAACGGTTTAAAAAGTCATTTTATTTATTTATTTATTTATTTCAGTATTTTACCTAATTATTTTAAAAGGATTCAAATGCTCCACTTTCCGCCAAAATTTATAAGCTGCTGTCGGTTAATAAAGATTTGATGAAAGAACTCGTGCCTTGATTGGACTCCTGTCATGTCAGAAAGTGATAAGACTTTTAGTTTTATGGACGTTGCCATCTTTAATATTAATTGGGTCACTGGTAAGGAATACGGGCTTGACTCACATTGCATGTTCATACAGAACTAACTTTCTTTCGTTTTCTTGATTTATCATTTAGGTAAAATAGCTATATATTTCTCGTACAGGCCTATTTATCCTTTATAATGTTGGTTGTAAAAGTGCTGCAGGCGTATATATGAAATAGATATGATCATGTGAATCTTCGTCTTCTGTTGTTTGCTAGTTTTTGCGCATGTATAATGAATCCGCAGAAAACAATTATTACTATTTTTAACGGGTCACAGGCGCTTATCCTTTCAAATTGAATTAAATTCTAATTTAAAGTAATGTTGTCGGTTAACAGTTAATAATCAGTGAACGAGCGTCAGTTGTCGGTTATGAGAAATAACCGAAATGAACATCCCTAGAAGAAACTTTTAAGCACCATTACTTTTAAGAGTGTATACTTGTGCTAGACTAAAACCAGTTAAGACGTTCTTTGGCAATGTAAATGCTCTTTTTCTGTACCTGCTTTTTTAATAGCTGAAGAAATGTAAGCATTACAATTGGTAACAATCTTTCTATTAAATTGTTATATTAAATTCAAATTCAGTCTTATTAAAAACATTATCCTTCTTTTACCTTTACACGAGTTGGTTCACCTTCTAGCAATCTACTAAAAACAATTAACATTTGGTCCAAAACTAGCCAATTGCTATTCACTGTAGCAACGGCTTCATTTACAATAATGTGCTACCTTTTTATTCATTCTAGCACTTTTTTAGTGTTTATTTCACACATATTTCTAAGGAATTACACAATTATGATTTCAAAATGCATTTAAAAACATCTCAAATTTTGGTAACAGGGTTGCTAAAATGGCAAACGTAAAAGGGATTGAAGAGAAAATAAAACAAATCATCTGACATTAGTTTGAACTCTTAAATGTTAATAATTCATTTACAAGGAGTTTCGGTCCTAATTTTGTACCATGGATAGTGCCTCCTACTAAAGAAGTACGTCTCTACTGTGATAGAAGGGGAAAAGGCCATGATGACTGTGAAAGGACAAACACACTTGAGACTCATGACCGTGACTCTCCAGGGAGAACAGGAGGGTGTATTTGAGTTTGCGTCCTCATTCAATTTCACATATTTACTTTGAGCGAGAGAGCTTCTCCTGTTTTTTTTTTCTTCTTACTGCATACACCCTCCATCTCTCTAGGGCTCTTAATGTTTGTCAGCTTCCATCAGTCTTCTTTTGATGCCTTCATGCAGACACACACTCCCCTATCCTCACAATGTCTTTCACTCTTCGCAGCTTCTACCCTCATTCGATACGGCCTGCAGGCTCTTGACACGGCTCAACTTCCTGACAGTGATGAACATATCCTGATATCATATAAAAGCAGCCCTCACAGAGAGGAGGCACTGCAAACACAAGAAAGAAAGAGGCACTGCAAATAACAAAAAAGAAAGAAAAAGACAAAAAGCAAACGGCAAAGCATGGGAGGATGACACTAAAAGAACTAAATGTTCAGTGAACATGACGACTTCTTTTAGATCTACATAAAACTTGGCTTGCTCAGCAGGGGCCTTTCAAAGCCAGCAGGACAGTGCTAGAAAACAAAATGAAACATTCAGGCTTTTATTTAATCACAGAGAACTGTTAGAACCAGGAACGCAGCCTTGGCTCCAATCGTTTCTCCTCTTGCTATGCCCTGCAGTTTCTAATTGAGATTATTTCTAAAAGAAAAAGCCTGCTTCTTTAAACATCTGTCCAGAATTCTGTTCTCAGCATTTGAAGTTTTCTACAATACCCAACAAAGCAATTCACAACATGCAAGAGCTACCCATGGTGTTACAGAGCTTGAATGTGTTTTTTTTTAATAGCTAGTGACTGTGGCAGACCACTGAGTGTATAGGCAAAGGAAAACATAATCAAATTACTTTATATTTACAGGAAAAAACAAGCTATTAAGACCAAAAATACGGTTTAATATTTATATAAGAATCATATTGCTGAAACTGAATAATGCTATAGAGACGAGGGAGTCTGAGGTTCAAAAAGTTATGAAAGTGAAAGAACAGAAATGAAACTAATAATAATAATAATAATAATAATAATAAAAAAGTACTTCCTTATAACCTTGCATGCTCTATACTAAATTCATTAACCTCGCTACTGGAGAAAAAGCTCAAGGAAAAATATTGGTTTCGTATATCAGATTTGCAATTATCCACTACAATTCACACGCTAAACAATACTGTATAGTGTATGGTGTGGTAGTTGTCTCTTTTTTTAAGGATTTGAATGGATTTTTAAATTATGCACACATTCACTCAATATGCTTAAAAAGCTCAAAAAAGCTTTTAAAAAAGGTCTCATCATATTCAGTTCACATAATTATTGTTTTTAGATTTTTCTGTTTCATGTAAATATTTTCAAGCCTAAACTTTTTAATTCAAAACAAGAAAATGTGACAAAAAAAGGTTTAGTTTGTATCTCATTATTTTTGTACTGGTTAAATGTTTCGCTGCTTCTTTACAGCTTGCAATCTTTCTCTGTCAAAACTGAAATGGTGTGCTGAATTTTCAGCCTTTATGAAGAGTAAAGCCCACCTCTTTGATTTTATTGGCCATCTCACTCATTTTGACATTTACTGTTAGACTGCGGAGTACAGTGGCTAAGAGATCTCAATGTGCTGCAACTTAGGAAAACAAATGCAAATAGAAAAACAATCAACAAATTAAGTGCAGTGTTTAATTCATGGTTAAACTATGGTTAATGTAGCAAAACCGGTTAATTTATGGTTACCATGGTTTTTTTTTTTAGACAGTTAGACAGCTTACATAACATTGCAAAGTTTGTCAGCTTATTTAGGCTTATAACATCCAAAAAGCTAAAGTAATCATATTATCAGGATGCTAAAATAAAAAAAATCTCACCTTTCAGAGAAGGCATTAATAAAAACTAATATAGTGTATTTGCAGCATGCTTCTGTATTTCCATTGTTGCATGTATGATTTGTTAGGATAGGACAATATTTAGCCAAGATACAAAAAAAAAAACATTTAAATAATGAGAAAATTGCTTTAAAGTTGTCCAAATTAAGTCCTTAGCGATGCATAATACTGGCCAAAAATGAAGTTGAGACACATTTACTTAATATCTTCACGGAACATGATCTTTACTTAACACCTTATGATTTTTGGCATAAAAGAAAAATCACTTATTTTTTACCAATACAATGTATTTTTGGCTATTGCTACAAATAAACCAGTGCTACTTAGTATATTTGGTTTATTGGTTCAGGGTCATATTTGGTTGTGTTGAGCATATTTACAGAATGTATTTGGTTGTTATGTGATGTACAGTATTAAGTTTATTTGCAGACCGGTTCGGTATTCGGTTGTGTTGGGAGTATTTTGCTGTGTGTTTCAGTATTTGGTTGCGTTGTGAACAATGGCAGGACATTTCTGTATTTTGTAGTGTTGCTAATATTTCCAGTGCATTGCTGTATTTGGTCACATTGTGAGTATTTGCAGTGTGTTTTCAAACTGATGAAGACGTTTTCTTAATTTGCTATATGCATGCGTTTTTTTATTTGCAGCACGTTGAGCTCTCTCATCCACTGTAGTTGAGGCTAACCAGTCCAAAAACGTAACATTTAAACATTTTGTCAACAACAAACATATCAGTATAACAAGGTGCTGCAGAACAGCCTCAAGAATATTAAATATTAGAGGAACAATTTGGCTGTGTCTAATTATTGCCTTTAGTGTTTACAGCCCTGGGCAACCACACTCACAGTAACATTTCACAACTCCAGCTCTACATACCTTTATAGGGTAAACAAACTAACCTACCAGGTAAATATAAGGTTTTGGATTCAAATTTAAAACACACCTGTCAATAATTTTCTAGGCGTGGTTGGTTAAGGTTCGCCCCACACAACTGCTTTTTGTGATATATTTCTAATGTGCTACTCTGTAACAAAGTGATAAATAATGAGAGTACTTGTTTTTTCATGTACCATCTGAAACTGATCCTAACAAAAACTGCTCAAGCAGACTGCTGTTGCTATGGCAACCTCCTCAGGCGAACACGTCTGGTTCTAACTAACTTGTAATCTAACTTCAGAATCATTGTTTGTATGCTGCTGTATGCTGCTAAACACACTTCTTAGACCTAACGAACATCTTGTATTCCTTTGGGCCTTAATTGTGTGTCTTCCGTTACTACTTCTGATGTCCACAAGTCATGATCCAGATCTCTGGCAAACAACAAACCCAATGAGCCAGATAGATACTGGTTTCTCCATTCTACCTCTGCAAATGGATGGCATAACCACAGTCCATTATTTGAAGAGTTAATTAAATCTTGTGGTGGCGGTACTAGATAAATTGGCTATTTGAAGATGCCTAATAAAAACAAGGGAGCTCCCAAGCCCCAAAGGAGAAGAGCGGCCTCCCTCCTGCCGAGCACAGCGATGGGAACAAGTGAGCAAGAAAGAAAGAGAGATAGAAAAGTAGTATAAGCGATCGTGCGAGAAAACCATGGTGTGTTAACGCGGCGAAGACGAGAAAGCGAGATTAATCAAACGTGGAAGGAAGACGGAGCCTGTAAATTAAGGCAGCAGGAGAGGTTTGAACTTCGCGCATATCCTGGAGCACACTTCATCAGTCTTCATTAAAAACAGGCAGGCCGCGGCACAGCTCAAGCTCCGGCCATGACGCCTAGCAGCTTGAAGTGATTCTCTGAATTCTTCCGAGGCCAGGTTCTCTAGTCATGCTTGGGAATGCGGCCCACAGGGTAATCGAGGACTTTCCTGATTGTAGTGCAAGGTGCAGAGAGGCGGAAAGAGAAATGTTGGGGTGGAATGACAGAGTCGGTGCAAGGTAATTTTCGGAGATGTTCTGTCACAAACTTTACTCTGGCTGAGGGGGAATTTAGATGAGAGAAACACGAGCGAATGGACAGCAGATCTTTCCCGGAAGGAAAAAAAAAAATCATCCTGAAAGGTATTTAAAGTCACGTTGGAGCAATTTTTAAGATTTGTGCACAGGGCAAGATGGGAGGGAGATTACGCAGAGAGGGAGAGAGAGAGAGAGAGAATGTGCTGGGAGGAACAGTGAAGTGGTCGAAAAAATGATGCGGAGCTTTAAAAGCTTCCCTGACGGCCGACTCTTCAAAGCTTAGCTGCACTAGGATACATCTGTCTCACCTCACACCACACACACAAAACCTATTGAGCTGCCTGTATAAAAAGCATTCAAACTGAAAGCGAACCTCATAATTAAGTCTGTTTACATGCACTTTAAAAGTTTCATTTCAGTCAGACTAAAACAAACAAAAGAAGAAATGTCAATGTCAGGTACACTGTCAATAAAAAGTGCAAAGATTGTACTTTTAGGGGTACAACAGCTGGTCACTGGGGCAACTTCATACTCGTATAAAGCCCCATGCAGTGTGTTTTAGTACATTTAAACAGTAATATGTGCTATGAATCTTTAAAGAGCAAGTGACAAGCTGTTGTTCCCCTAAAGGTACCATTTTTGGACATTATTTTCAGTGTTCAAATGCTTTTGTTTGTTTTTTGTGAAGCCGGACGAAAGGCTTGATTACACTAGTGATGATACACAAAGATGATGATAACAATAGCTATATTAGTGCCCCACACCAACATACAGTAATGTTCTGTTTATTTTTGTGGTCGTCTTTAAATGTTCAAGCTATTTAAAGTCGGATGGAATAAGCCAACAGCCTCTTTCACACAGAAATCCCGGTTAATTACCGTAAAATTGCCAGAATGACTTTACTTGTAAATACACAAATATGCAGTTCACACAAGCAACGGCGTTCTGGCTTTTTACGAGTAAGAGACCATTCACACAATAAACACCAAATACCGGTAAATTCTGGGATGTCAGTCATCGGAAATGATCTTTAAAAGCTGCGCCGTTGTCTTCATTCGCCCACATGAGAAGAAGCACTACTTTAATTTCAGAATCTGTCCAATTTGACTACATTTTTGAAGTCTGAGTGACAGGCGTAAGGGGATGATCAAAAAGAATGTGTTTTGTTCTTAATAACCACGAGATATGCATAATAGTATTCAGCTGCAGAGCTGCAGGACTTATGAATAGAAAAGAAGGCTGGCTCTAGAGCACAACACGTAGAAAAACAGCAAATTTCACAGTAAACTGCTCAGAGTTATCACGTCAACTCTATAAGAAGTTCATGATTGGCCCAAAGCAGACTTCATTCATCAGTGCATTCTGACGTTCTGCGTTTGCACAGAATATATTACCGATAATTTACTGTAATGTTACAACATCTCCTGGTAAATTGTCAGAACAAATTACCCAATATTTTTGAAAAGGTCATGTTCACACATAATATCTTAACGGTAATTTACCAGTAAAGATTTTGTGGGAAAGGGGCTAATGTTTTTATCGTTCAATGGCGTTGACTTTCCTATTCTCAAAGAATTAAAATAAACATTAACACTTTATAGTTATCATTAAAGTTATCGTCCTTGACTTGTACAGGCCCTGCAAGTGACTGTAGTTCAGCTTTGTCCAACTTGTAACTGTATGGCAGACAAAAAGCACTCTGAAGGGGAAACTTGACTAGCTTGTTGCTGAGCTAACAACATGATGCTCTAATAAATCACAAAAATAATATTTCTTCATCTTCACGTTAAAGTTTATTTCTGAGTGCATCACTATGTATTCTGAGGTTTCCTTTCTGCAAAGGAAATTTTGCATCAAGACCTTAGATGTCTTATGACGCTGCATTATTAACTGCCTACATTTTGGAACATTCTTCACATCACATGTCTTTGATTCCGTAAAGGATTAGTTGACCCAAAAATCTAAATTCTGTCATGGCTGACTCACCCTCATGTTGTTCCATACCCATAAAATACCCGCTCTTTCTCTTACATTTCAATCACCTTCTTTTTTACTCCGTCTCCAATAGCTGAACTTTGATTAATAGAGTCTTTTCATTTTTGTCTGACAGTGAAGAAAGCAAACATTTGGTTAACTGATATTTATATGCATGTTCAAAGAATAGTTTTATTAGAATATTAGAAGTGAATTTGCTAAAGGCTACGAGGAAAGCTATGTAACTAAAGTTTATTAAATTCACTCACAATATGTGCACATTCATTATTAATCTTACGACTAATATGCTGTAAACGGCTCTATTAGTGTTTCTTGTCTCATCACATTGACACTTACAAATTACATAAAATGACATAAATTACATATTTTCAGTACAAATTCATTATTTTGAATCCCTGATTTATTTTGCCAGCCATTTACCATTTCTATTGTCATACAGCTGTCAAATATTAAGTCGTATTTTGCACATCATAACCATCAACTGAAGCATGGTCTGGAATTCATGCTTAGCCCACCTACTTTAATTTGACTGGACAACTTCAAACATTTTGACACTGACGTTAATAAGAAAGCCAATGGTCTTGGTATTACGCAAAAGCCCTGCATCACTAAACTACAGGACTAATACCCACAAATTTTATTATATAAAAAATAGGGACCTTAATGCCATGCATGGGGATGAGTAACATTTTTTTGGGGTGAACCATTTCTTTAAAACCTTCCTTTTATAGGCATCTTGCTAGTTTTTACATTTTATCCCAAATAAAATGCAACATTCTATATATTCTCCGATTAAAGCAAGCAAAACAAAGACAGATTCTCTTAATAGTCTCCAAAACTAATTTCTGAAGATGCTTACAGGAAAAGCTCCTTCCCTAATGGTTTATGTAAACACATTTATTTTATTCAGGCTGATTAAGTGCAAACACTCCATGACAACTTCTCTCATCCGCAACCCTCCCTTCCTCCGAAAGCGGCACATCAGAAAATGGTGAGGTCTGCACCCTTTATCCGAGAGTGCCATTAGTGCCATTACTTCAACTCTGATCTCATTATGCTGATAAATACATATTGTGCGTGCATGTTACCATCTATGGTCTAACGTGACTCATCCAGTGTGTTCAGGTGTATGTGTGGGAGATAAAAAAGGGAATAAAAAACTCAACATCTTCAAAATGGAAATGTTTTTAGCTCCAGCTCATTCAAGATCTGATTAGAGTCTCGGATGGCAGTCAGCATGACGGGTGACAAGACCGTGAAATGTCTGCTGCTCAGATGTGTTTCAAAAGAACAACACATTTAACAGGGGAAAGGAAATCCATATGTTCCATCACGGAAATAAACCACTTCCCGTCTGATCACTTACTCTGTCTCAGTTTGTCATGTCAGGCTTCCCGTGCTCCGGTCAAGCTTGCTTTTTTCAAAGGAAGTTATCATTTGTGGCACTGTGCACTCTGACCAGGAGTGAAGCTGGTATTATATTAAGACTGAACCTACTGAATATTAATTTGATGATACAACATAGTTAATATTCATTAGCTAAGCTGTATTTTATCTAAAGGAACTGACTGAAATCATAAAAAAAAAATCTTTGACCAGGTCTAGCACACTATAATAATGCCTCACACAATTTCAGTTTATTTCTGAAACCACAGCACCTTTAAAGGTGCAACTGAAGCGATTTCCAAAAGGTCTTCACTGATCGCACTCATGCTGCCCCTGATCGTTTATGCAAGCACTGTTGTGGAGAAAAGGCTTACCTTGACCCCCCGGACACGGAACTCCGCTAAAGCTCGGCTCATTTTGGCAGAGGCCGCCGGCAGATCTTTTCCACTGGCGATGACTTTCACCAGGAGGGAATCGTAATGAGGGGAGATGACAGCACCCTGGAAAGCAGACGCGCTGTCCAGCCTGATACCCATGCCCTCTCCGCTGCGAAAGACCTGCCCAAGAGAAAAGAAAAGGATGGTCAGAATACAGATTTAGAGTCATGACAATATTTTAAAAGGTACACAGCAAATGCCCTTTTAATATTTTTTGACACTTTGCCTTGAATTTTACCACCTTTACATTTTATTTTTATTTTCACAGCCACTCCAGCTACCTATTTTTCTGTAAAATACAGATTGTTTTAACATGATATTTATAAAAAATAATATATAAAATATGATCACATTATAACAATAATTTTGGCTATTAATTTAATTAATTTAATATATTAATTTTAATCATTTATTTATAATTTAGCAATTATTTTAGACTTAATTTTCCCTTTTGCATATAATAATTTTCTTATAAAATACCAAAAAAAATTAATTGCAAAAATGTGTAAAATTTACGGTAAAAAAATTGACTAAAAACATTTGACAGTAAAAGATACGGTAACATTTTAGGTTTTACTGTTTTAACTTAAATGTACAGTTAAATACTGTAATTCATTAACTGATATAATTTTAATATACCAATCTATTAAAGCACTAAAATCTGCTTTGTACCTTTAAAATACACTGATAACCACCAAATGCAGGCGGTGATGAACCAAAGCCCATCACAAGCAGCTTTAAAATAATAACATACATAGAAGGTGCACAGTGTCATTCACACAAAGACTAAACACCATCATGGTGAGACTCATTAAACATACAATCCTAATAAACATTACTGATAAGAAAAAACTAAGAAACAACAATCAGAAAAAATATCAAATTCAAACTAAATCTGAAATGCAATGCAGGGAATTCTGGGAATGTCGATTTGTTTTTTTCCTGTAAATTGTACAGGAACTTACTATTAATCACTTAACTTGTTTTTACCGTAGCATTTTTTACCATTAAAATCAGTCCTTTTTTACAGTGCAGTTGGTCTTTTAAATTAAATTATCTTAAACCAATTTCTAATTTTCAGCATTTCAGACATTTCAGCTAAAAATAAAATTGCATACTTTTCTATTTTCACTTAACTGTTGCTAATTCATAGCCTCAAGCTTACAGCTGCTTTATTCACATTAGTGAACATTCCAAGAAGTATTTTTCCCGCTAATTCCATGAAATGCATACAGTGAAGCGTGTTCAGTGGCACTCAGAGTTCTAAATTGTTCTCAAAAACAAATTGTTCCGTAAATAAACATAGAAGGGACAGGGGATGTTGCATAAGTGGCATTGATGGGCGTAGTTACTCAAAGGTGAACAGGTAAAATTGGCTGTTGAAATGCTTTGCACGTGATCTCAAAATGCGCCGTGCGGACTGAAGGGTTTGAATGCTGCGTTCAAAGGTGCAATTGAGCGATTTAACAAAACGGCTCTTCAGGGTAAGGCACAGGAGGCAGCCGTCAGCCGCTTACCTAAGCGGGAGGTTAAAAATAAAAAAAGCAACAATTTTAAAATCTAACATTTCGCAGAGAGCTGCCCCTTGAACTGTACAAACATTCATCCAGCAAAAATAGAGCAACCGTCGAAACAAGTACCTCAGGGGAGTGTGCAGGCAATAAGAACAAATTGACGGGAAAAAAAAAAAACACTGACACACACAAACATGCACACAAAAACACTCACACTGCAGCCAACTGGCAGCAGTCATTTACTGGTGCAATTGTGCTCCGTCTCAGCCTCTGGCATCCACATTACAATCATCAGCACAGTAAAATTGATGTGCACAGCAGAGATAGAGGCACCAACGGAGGTATTATAAGGGTGGGGTGTTACAGAGGAATTTAATGAGAAGCGCGAAACAAACAGAAACAGAAGAAGCAGCCGAGGTCTTGGCTTCATTACGGTCGCTCTTTGGGTAATAGCACGAATGCTCAACATCGATTGTGCCGCCACTTACGACATAAGACATGCTAATGAACAGTAAATCCACCGGAGATTATACAAGCATCGCCATGCCAATTCAAAAGTGTAATTTGATATCACTCAAATTGAGTGGAAATTTGATTTGACGCTGTTAATGGCTTCTGCCACCCAGCGAGACGACCGTCACAGAGATATGACAGCATTTCTCTGTCATTTACAGTCTGAATCTCTGTAATAAATGAATGAAGGCAAATAACGGTTTTTATTATTGAAAAGTCACCAAAATGTATGCTGCTTGCTTTCTTAAAAAGAAATGAAAAGGGGGAAAAAAATCCCACTTTTCTCGTTGAACATTATGACATATTGCAAACTGGGATTGGTGCTGACTTTTCAAAAACTAGCGTTCATTATGTTGGCTGTTATCCTATTTAAACTTCATTTTATTATTTTTTTTTTTTATTATTATTATTATTATTATTATATTTTTTTCTGAGAAAGTTCAATTGCTCCTAGTTCCAGGTCTTTAATGCCACAAGCCCCAAAATTGGCAGAGACCTGGGACGTGACCACCCGTATTATGCCATTTCTTTTCAGACTGATCAGACTGTTTTTTTATTAGCCTATTAATTTTTAAAAATGAAAAATTTCCCATAAACTTACATTGGATGAGAAAAATTGTCTCTCTACAGGCGCAATACCACCAGCGGTGGAGGAGCTCATTTCACTTGATTTCGCTTTAAATAGGTCAAAAATGCTAATAAAAGCATTTTATTCACACAAACAAGATAAACCAACATATTTGATTATTAGCAGGGTCAGGGCTCATTAAAATGACTGTCTGGCCAGAGAACAGAGTAAAAGATCACAAAACAACAGCCTTCATACTTGTTTTAGACACTTTTTTTAATTAAAATATTCCAGCGATTGCATGCAGTCCACCTATTAGAACACAACAAGAGCTAAATTCAGGTGTTTGTGAGCAGATCTGTGTTAAACTCAGAGCCTTTCTGTGTCTCTCGTTCCCGGAGCGCGGACAGCGCTATTATATTATACTATTATATTATAGGTAAACTTATCATTAAACATTTTTTATCACTAAATAATATTGGTCATTGCATTTTATGTTGTTTTAAATATGATGGCCCCAATGCCAATGTTGTCCACACAAGGGAGCCAGAGGATAACAAATCATTCAAGATCAGTTCAAAGACTTTCAGAAGGTTTCATTTATTCTTCATTTAAGTGACTAAGAATAAGAAAATGCATACAAAACTCATTAGATTTTTATAAACTTCTATAAAGCCCAATATAAGTATGCAAAAACTTTAATCTCTTAAATATAAATAAATAAAGATAAACTTATTTCCATGGTATTGACAATATGTTTCTTTGTACTTAATGTACATCAAACTGAAGAAGAGACACATGTTATTCATCTACAGGGTGGGCCATTTCTATGGATACACCTTAATAAAATGGGAATGGTTGGTGATATTAACTTCCTGTTTGTGGCACATTAGTATATGTGAGGG
>JAUMHE010000032.1:3820490-3834233 GCA_032359235.1 Enteromius mattozi | reverse complement strand
TTTAAATAATATGCACTTATTGTGCATGAAGTTTACACATCATGCAGCTAATGTTTAGGAGGGTAGCAACTTGTGCACATCATGCATGCAGCTTAGACCAGCAGTCTAAAATGTGCATTATCTGATCCGATGAAAGCATCGCATGCGAGAATGCAGTCTTACCTTCTTATTCTTGTCTCGCAGCAGTTGCGTTCTGGTGCCCAATCCTGTTCCTTGAAGAAGCAACGTGAAGACGTAGAAGCCTCGGTGCGTAAGTTCAGTGAATGTCAATTATACGTCGCGAGCGTGGTTGATACGTAACGAAGTAACTAAATGCGCGTGGTCCGAGCTCGTTAATTTACATCATCTGACAGTGTTATATCGCGGACGATGGGTCCAGATTTTCTGCTATTTTTTCTTCAGTTAAAACTGTGCGCTCAAATCGCCGGAGCTGGCTTGTCCTGTCCTAAATCACTCAGCACTCTCTTTAGTTTTTGGCCCGTTGCAACATTTTTTCGTGAATCAATAATCCACCCATCTGTGTGCTGTTAAACTATTGGTGTGTGATCTCAGACTGGCGTCCCCGCCCACGTCCCACTTGTCATTGATGTGATTGGATGCCGCTGAAGTCGGCAGTATTTTATTCGTTCTGCGTCACGTCAGTCAGTAACAGCTCTGTACAGGTACCGCAATTGGACATTTGGGGAACTCATACAGCACTTGGGTGTTGTAGTTCCACGGCGGGACAAAACTACAAATGGATAGTGTACCTTTTTCCCTCACTTGTTTCTAATTTTACACCGCTACAAAAACCAACCATGGTTTTACTACAAATAAAACATGGTTACTATAGTTAAACCTTGGCAACCAAAAATTAACCATGGTATTTGTAGTTAAACGTTTGTGATACAAATGGCAATCATTACGCCAAAAATATGGGCACTGCACTTTTCCAAATAATAAAACCATGATTCATTTTCGTGAGGGGCATTCCAGACTTATGAAAACATCTTTACTGGTTTTGTTTCTAATATGTGGAAATATATGATGTAATGTGTGATATGCTGTGGATACTGTGATTCTTAATTGGACTAAAAATGTAATAAAACAGACTATAATATTGCCTTCTGCAAACAAATTACAATAAACACAATAGATATACATTAAATGCACTTTTCTGTCTCTCTTACACTATTTTTTTAATATAAGCCCATGCAGGTTTACAGTTATATAGGCAACAGTGTTAAGAACAAAAAGAGGTCATTTAGAAACAGAGGTCCAAGACGTTTATTTAGCAAGAAAACCAGAGTTCTGCAATGGAATGCATAACCTTTCATTTTTTACTATATTACCTTATGGGCAGAAGAAGAGAGAGGAAAAAAAAGAAAAGAAAAAGACAGTAAACTTAGATCTCAGAACGAAAAAACAGCATATAAAGGTCATAAAAAAAGAAAACACAACAGTAGAATAAATTAAGAACTGGGGCAGAAGATGCAATACTACCACCATAATGTATGTGATTCTACCATTAAGCGCTGTTTGTCTAACCTTGGTCTATACAGTTACAAAAAAATGGATTTCATTCAAAGCGCCTGCATTTGCAGGTTTCATGGCAGCAGTTGCTGCACCAACATGGCAGACACAGTCTAACTGGATGACAAGCATTACGCACCATCCCAATTGCCACTGTGCGTGGACCACAACTACAGGACCATGGAAGAGGAGAACATGCCGTTATTATGAGAAAAGATTTTAAAAAGATCATAAAATGCAGGTGCTTTTGATGTATACAAATATATTGAACAGCCTGCAGGAAGAACCAGCACACAAATTTAATATTTGTCCCTAGACAGAAATGGTCTACTGGCTGGGACACTGAGTGCAGCATCAAAATGTAAGACTGTATATTTTAAGGTGAAAACTATTCTACATCTTCAGTACAAACTCCACACTAACAGAGCTCAAACCTCTCTACACCAGTCTAGAACAAATAGGTGGCATTTGCTTTGTGGTAGTGAAACTAGTGAGGAAATGCAAGTTGGAAAGAAGGTCAAAGCCTTTCCACTATGTTTCTCTCAAACGATACAAAAAGGGGCAAAACAAGTAAACTAACTGAAACAATTGGTCCCCAATTAACCATTTCTGGGATTATTCTATGCAGGTTTGTCTAATTTTTATTTAGTTTTTTTATCTTACACGTTAGTTACGCGGTCCCTAAAGAACAAGCCCTATACCAAAACGTAAACTGTACTGCGTGGCTCCACTTTAAATCCAACTACAAGCACTCGCTCAGACACACAGATCTACACTTACAAAAACAATCACACTATGACATGGAAGTTTGAGCCATTTTGTTATATAAAGCCCCTGATTATCCATGAATGGTTATTCACCATACAGTTCTAAGACCACTGAGCAGAGGTTGCATGAGAAACATGCAGTTAAAGGAGAACTAGCAAGTTAGAAAAAGAGGCAAGCTGGGAAGAAAATAAAAACACAGAAACATGCCAAACAGAAATAAAGCATGCATTGCTCTTGTCCATATAGTATGTCACAATCTTTAAAATATTGATACATGTGTTACACTGCTGTTATCATCACCATCATATAGATTTAAACTTGGTTGTGCATGTAAATATTTTCTTCCAAAGAAAACCAGATAATGTAGGGGAAAAGTTGACAGGAGATCATGTTGTAAAAACAAGCAGAGCAGAGGACTGATCAAACTAAGGGAAAGTTGAGGAGAGCAAAACTAAATGGAGAGGAGTAAGAGATTGGGTTGTGAATGCTTGTTGAAGGTTGACAGTGAGAGTGCTGCCCACTGTTTGGTCTGTTGTGCTCCTTTTGGTTTCCAGTTTTTACTTTGCTGTCATCATCTGGACAAACTCTGTGGGGAGGAGGGGAATAAAATGATTGAGATCAACATGCCAATCATCACAAAGTGCAGGCTTGGCGTTTATTCAGACAAAACATCCACTTACACATAAAAATGCCACAATTCACCACTGACATTAATATATGGAAATACCTTCATAGTTGACTTGGCCGTCACCATCAATATCTGCCTCCCGGATCATTTCATCCACTTCCTCGTCTGTTAGCTTCTCCCCCAGATTTGTCATGACATGACGCAATTCTGCTGCACTGATATAACCATTTCCATCCTGTGAAGCATTAGTCATTAAAAGAGATAAACATTTTTCCACATTTGTTTTAAAGAAACACATTCAACAAGAGGCATTTATAAGCGAGTACACCTCTATACCTTATCAAAAACTCTGAATGCTTCTCTGATCTCCTCCTCGCTATCCGTGTCCTTCATCTTCCTGGCCATCATTGTAAGGAACTCTGGGAAATCAATTGTTCCATTGCCTGAAGGGGGGAAAAGCCAGCCGATTTAGAAAAAGAAAAGAGCTATTCTAACGTGTTATTCTTTGTGGAAGGGCTTCCTCACCATCAGCATCGACTTCATTGATCATATCCTGAAGCTCTGCCTCTGTAGGATTCTGGCCCAAAGACCGCATGACAGTCCCTAACTCTTTAGTAGTGATGGTGCCATCACCGTCTTTGTCAAATAAGGAGAAGGCCTCCTTGAATTCTGAAAAGAAATCGAAATTATTTATTGCACGTCACTGAAATTGCTGATTTGAGATAAAGGTTTGAAGCAAAGAATCATCTTCCATACCAGCAATCTGCTCCTCTGTTAGCTGATCAGCCTATAAGGAGGAAACAAAAAGGAAATTATTTCAATAGCACTGGTACATTTTCAAATGTTTCCATTTAGTCTGAAGCTTAACTGTATTTATTGCGTGTTAAACTGAACGGAACGGGTTTAACACCTGATACCTTGTGTTTTACAAGTTTGATGATGTCATTCATGAGGCGCTCTCAATTAGCAGACAATCCTGCTGTATTTGAGCACATTAACATATGTATAGTTTTTACTGGTCTATAATGTGGTTTACAGTTACTTAAAGGCCATCTGAATGGATTAGTGCGCATGCTGTGGGGAACCACAAGCATGCTGTGACCGATCAGATACAGATCAGATAGAAAAGGCAAGGCTATATTAGCACAAGAGACGCTACAGGTTTTGTCTGTTGTAAATGAGGGCGATCTCTACATCTATCATCGATGCTTTTCAAGCTGCTGACGCCGACATGAGGCGAGCTAGCAACGGGGAACCAGTCAAGGATGTGCTTGTATAGCGCATTTTCTGCTGTAAACACCTCACGCCCATTTGCAATTAGAGGAAGCGCCGCAAAACGTCACACAGAAAGCGTAAAGCCGTTTACTCTACAGGGAGAAGTATGAAAATTGTGTGTAACCCGTTGAAGTGACGTTAGCCCGGGAGCTCGCGCGCTTTCAATAGAATGACGGTTAGCTCGCGAGGAGCTAAGCTAACAGTAGCCCATTCACACCTATCACTTCGCCATGGAGGCTCAGCCATTTTTGTAGCTACGCTGAACTTTGGCTATTAGGATAAAGAGTTATAAAGGCTTACTTACCATTGTATTTTAGTGTGAGCTACGTTAGTCTGTACGTAGAGGAAATACACGGAGACCCAAGCTTTTGCTTTCCACCCGTGCGATTGTCAAGCACTATCTTCTGCTGCTGTGCGCCCAAATTTCAATATCACTACGCCTAGGTACTTCGGTCCAAAGTGGGACGTCGCACTCCTTGACAACGAAGCTGTTACTATGGTCTTCCTCCGCCACGTTGTGGAAATGTTCGAACTCTAAACTGCGCAGCGATACTGTCCCGGTTTCGTTTATATAACCGATATATTACACGGCGTTGTTTATCGACTGTATGTTTCTATTTTAGGATTATCCTTTTCAAAAGCCATAGCATACAACGGTGGCTTTCAGGTTTGAATGGATGGTCCGGAGAGTTTATATATAGAAGCGTGATGGCACTCGTCAGCTGACCTAGGAAGCGTCTTTTGATTGGTTGACAGCCACCTGCAATGCGTCAGGGAGTCCTCGAAGAGTGCAGTTCTTAAAGAGACAGATCGACTAGTGCAGTAAGTGGATATAGTGCTGCAGATGCAACACTGGCAGCACGTCAGAGAAAGCTAATATTCCATAATTTTTATGGTCAATACATTGATTTTAAATACGCTATTTGGATAAATAAAGTGTGTTAAACTCAAAAACACCCTTAGGTTAGAAGCGACCATGGCGTATTGCCTAAAAGTAGAGGTTCCTGGTCAGGTTTGTGGTCCCAAATGAGTAATTGACCTAGAAAAGTTTGAGTTGTAGAAAGGTAGAGGACACAAGGAGGAAACTCATTCACCAGAAAGATTTCAAATATGTATCTACTTATGTTTTACTTCCTTTTAGGTCTTAACGGTGCAAAGAATATCTTTCATCAGGACAGTTCTGTTTCTTGTGATGATTAGGTCTGTCCTTTCAGACCTCATACACACTTGACACAATTTCCCTCATCACTGAGCCGATCTCAGCAGGGGTTCATAAATCTGTAATGAGTTAAAATAGCCAGGTGAGACTGAGCTCTCCATATGCATAATGAACAGCTCTAAATAAAGAAGTCATCAGTAGAGACACCTGATATCATGCTATGCCGGAGACAATGAGAGGTGCTCTATTTTATGGCGGTAGAGTTTAATAATTCAACCATGTCTCTGTTACATCTCATTATGCTGGCAACACTTATGAAAATAGACGAGGGAACCCCACCTGAATAAATACAATGACGAAACAAACAACAAAGATTAACTGCTCCACTTAATTTATTGTCCACAGCTTTCATTTTCATGCATCTTTTTCCAATTACATAGTTTCAACATTTAGTGTGCACACTACATTTTGAAAAACTAAAAAACAAATCCTTTTCTTCCTATGGAATGTATTCCAAGTAACAAAAAAAAATTAAATAACACTACTAGCTTAAACTCGGTTTAGTTGTCATGCAGTGCATGTGATGCATGTAACAGCGCTACCTGACGTTATATACCAGTGTTTTTGTACTACAAGTCATAAATACTGTAACAGAATGGCCAAACACTTATGCATGTAAAAGCAGCATTCTAACACTAACTGAGAGTTGACAATGTGTCTCTAGGGATTGTAAGGAAACTTCAGCATTAAACCTTGTCCTGGCTTCACCTCTAGTTGTGCAAGGTTAAGCACATTATCAACTTTATCATTAGTAGTACTGAACACTACTGTCGCACGTTCAGGAATCTCAGCATGCTTCAGCTGAAGAGTGACAGTTTCTGTCAAGTGCCAGTTGACTGCAATAAGGTAGCGTTCACTCTGGTCCCAGCTTCGCACATAGGCCATGGCAGTGGTTGAGTTGAACAAAGGCACATATTCTCCATGCTGCAAAGAGCGCTCTTTTGCCCTTTTTTCACTCACAGACTTGAAGAACGTACGGAAAGTGGTCATTTCTTCCTTGTTCTGTAAAATAAAAGCATGAAAATGTTACTAAAGCTGGTCACGACATTGAATAGGGTCACTTTGGAGATTCAGCACTGTGTGTGTATGCTCCTTACCTGTGTTATATTTTCAGAGTCATCCCATTCCATGATTGGATTTTTGGTCACCTAAATAAAAGAAAAAACACAACATTTTAGGATCTGCTCTTGAAAAACACCTGGATCTGACGGAATTTTCTTGATAAAAATCTTCAGTTTATTTACCCCATCTTTCAGTCCAATCTCATCCCCATAATTAAACACCGGTGTGCCTGGCAGAGTGAGCAGTAGCAGCTGACTTAACCTGACTTTGGCAATATCCACCAATGAAGCCAGGTGTCCAGCAATACGCCCACCTATGTTCCAAGCCAATCTGTTCTGACCGTAAGCAGAATACAAGCGATCGACAGTATTGGCAATGTCCAGAGCAGATGAGGATTCTAAAGCTCTAGTGAGGAGCAGGTCCACACCAGTTTTGTTCAACACAGCAAGAATCTCATCAGGAGAGGAATGATCTGTAACACCAATTAAGACCCTGGAAGGAAAAATTAAGAGTTTAATAGAAGTAATGAGCACCATACGAAGCTGTTTGGTTGGCAACACAATCTCAAACTAAGAAACGGCCCACTCAAGTCCCCTTGACTGGAGTTCAGTTTGTAAAAATTCCTACCAACCACCACAAGGTGGCTCCTTTACCTAACAAATAAAGTACATGTGAACTAATCACATTTAAGAGTAAAGGTTCAACTATCGATTGCTCACTTTTTCGTTTTTTCCACTGATTCTGTTTGGTTGTGGATAAGGACTCTGATATCCTCCCAAAGGGTCGGGGCTGCAGTGGACACCTTCTCGACACCGTAAAAGAGGAATCCATCCACACCTTCTTTTAGCCAATGCACCAGAGCAGACTGCAAAGGCAAAAGTCACAATTATAACTCTGAAAACGCAAGTACACAAATCAAATTCAAGTGACATTGTAGATTAAGAAAGTTGAGCAATTATCTTGATCTATTGTCATACCTCCAGTTCGACCACAGTACTGACAGCATCGGCAAACCAGGGTTCTTTGCCTTTATAGTTAGGGGTCAGGTCCAAAACAACAGAGATACCTAAAAGTCAACAAAAAAAATAAATACAATCATTTAAAACAGTTAATAGACATAATATACACACATATGCATATTATATTTTTTTTTTTCTGACATAGTTTGAGAGATAAAATGTGATATACTTCATAAGTTAGTGTTCAAATGATTGTTCCCAAACATACAGTATGCCAGACACATATAATTGCAATAATGATTCAATCTTAAAATCTTAGTTTTGCTTATTTAAATCCAGACACAACATTTTGGCCAGGCAATGTATATGGAAGTCATAAAAAAAAAAAAACATCAAGATAACATAAGTAGCAAATGCTTCATTTTATACTGCAAACTATAGCTTACCTCTCTTGTGTGCAGCTTTAATGACTTCTTGAAACTGTTTCAGATCACCAGCGTCTTTAGAAATCTCAGTCAATTTCAGTTTGTCAAGCTCATCAGCACTGGACACATGGATCGGGCCAATGATCAGACCCTTCATCTTCAACTCATCCATCATCTGAACCTTTTCAACCACACCTGAGGAGTAACCAACGGTCAGAGTGAAATTAATATCCAGAACTGCAAAATTTGAAAAGACAATAAGGGAATAAAATACAGAATGTTTCAAATAACAGACCACATCCATGTTAATACGGACTTCACTGTACCTCAAATTATTCATTAAAAGACATTGTACAACTCTTTCTTTAAAATCATTTATGCTGCTCCAATAATATAGCCCACAGACTGATAACTGCGCTGAGCAAACAGGATGGCATGCAAGCGAATAAGGGAGGAAACCATATTTGTTGATTCAGCAGCATAAGGACAGAGTTTCAACATGCGTTTCAACATGTCCAGAGCCTGTCATCCGCCTTTAATCCTTAAACTGACCCATCCCAGTCCACTCCCTCCTTCCCAAAAGATCTATTTTAGTTGCTTGGATGCTGGCCCACAGAGTCATCTATCCTTACCCATCAAATCTGAAGACTTTGTAAAGGAGCGGACATCTCCAATCTGGTACAGAGGTCCATAGTTCCACCAGTTCATCTCAGGGAGAGGCTTGCATCGAGGAGCTTGAATAATGATGGCAACAGCACCAGCCAGCATGCCCAGCCAACCAAGCCAGAACAGGATCAGAAGTGCCCAACGAACTTTAACCCACCTATTCACAAAAAGACAACAGCGATTAAATCATCAGAGTACCTGCAAACGGCAAAATCCACACCAAGATCTAACTGAAAGGAAATGGGGCTCCATACCCTGGTGTTCCAGCCACTCTCATGAGCTCTTCCTTGGTTAACCCAGTGAATTTGCTCTCCTCTTCAGGAATCTTCACCTTTACAATGCCATTCTTCTCGGATACAGGAGAGATGGCGTAATTATTTCCAGCTTCCCCTTCTGTCATGGGTTGCTTCTCCTGCTCCACCTCATTGAGCTCCACATCTTTCATATCCACTTCAGTATCGGTGCTCATTATGTCAAATGTCCTGAAACGAAACATAATATTTTTATTTTATTTTATTTATTGATTTATTCATTTTAAATGTTGTTTTTTTTAAACGAAATGGAATTAAATTAGCCGCAAGCACAAGAACTATCGTCACGGAGCCAGGAAGCACATGTTTGACGTCATGTCATGGCAAGATCGCGGAAAGTTGCATCACCTAAAACCGTTCAGATGACAATTTACGGCAGAATTACTAATACCCATAATGACACGAGTATACGAGATTATTTTGGCATTCTAGAAAGATTTTGGCTCTGTTAGAAAAAGAACAGTCAATCCAGTTTAAACCTGCAGCGACTGTAGACATAGCAACCAAAAGCCGGGTGACAGATCACCAGCTCTATCATCATCGAACATACCTTAAAAAAACAAGGTTTATTTTTGACGTAGGCCTAAATGTAACGATTAAAATAATTCATTGTATATTACGCGACCGATACGTTTGAATCGGTAACGTAGTTTTGAAAAGCACATTTTTAAACGTAACCTAAGTATGGCAGCGCGACCTTTTTGTTAAACCGGATTGGTCCAGTTCTGTTTGCGCGTGTTTTCTGACTCATTCAGCCTTCATTAACAGCAGTCAACGAGATATAAACAAGTTTAATAAAAACATACCGATGTAAAAGCGCTTCTAAATATGAATAAACGTAAAAGATAAGACTCGTGGTTCTCGCAAATATCAAGAACACCGGCAAATTTGACAACTAACGTTACATTTTGAAATGATTTGAAACAACACCAACCTGGAATAATGAGGGAATCGCTGTATAGGTTATCTGTGATAAATGACAAAGGCTCGGTGGTGTCAGTCGTGTCTGTATTCACAGTGATGCTCAAGCTTTATATACGGCAAAATACGATCTGAGTCGCATGTCGAAGTATCTCCGCCCATATTTAAGGTGACAGCGCAAGCTAGTAAATACCATACATTTTCGCGAATCGATTCTTTTGAACAATTCGTTTGAAAGAACTTTCTTTGCATCATGATGAAAGTACCACGTAATTTGTTCGCAAACACATTTCGAGTATGTTTTATTTGTATTGTCTGGTACATTTATGGTTTAAGATTGTTAAAGTAACCTTATCTTCGCTCCGTCAGTCAAATCCTATGTCTACCCCTAAAGATCCGATTCAAAAGAACAATTCGCTCAGGAATCACCACGACGTGAACCGAGTGATTCAGTGCTAACTGGATCAGTTCCTCTTTTTTGTCATTTACGGGAAAATTATTTCTCTTTAATGAGTAATACAGATTTTGTAGACTGAATAGGACCAGAAGCAATTATTTATTTTCTCTATGGCCTGTATAGTGTAAACAAACAAATTAGGGGTTTGTTGACCTGCATTCCAGGCAGACAATCCAGTTTTGTTGCATTTAAGGGAGTCCACCTTAAGAGCCTGACATTACTGCCTTATTCTTTTTTTTCCCTCCCTGTTGTTTTCCTGACTGTACAAGACCTCCATAAACAAGTTTGGGGGGTTGAGGGTATTGAGTTTCTTTCTTAGAAAGATCTTAGAAACAGCATAACACATGGTCGGTGTAAACAGGAATCTCAATGTACAGTTCAGTTGCTTCCTAAGGGTTCAAAAAAATCTTCAAAATCAACTGTTTACCCAAGTATTTATATATGCTGTGTTTATGGTATGTTTTACATTTTAATGTATTGTTTTTAAAAGACCAATAAGTAAAAATATAATAAGAAATATAGTTCAATATATACAGTTCTGGTCAAGCAAATAGTGGAATTATTTGACAAAAGTTGGTCAACCTTTACCCTAATTTTGCTCTCTGGTAGTTGAGGCAGCTAAGCCTGATTAAATGCAGCTCCATGGCTCTTTTGTTTGAATTTACAATAGACTCTGTGGTAAGACTTCTTTATTAATCGTGTCCACTGAATGCAGCACAGACCCCTGCTTCAGAAAAACATTGACAGCATACAGAGGACTGTGCTTCCACGTGGTCTCCTAGAACCTTTCAGGGAAACTGAAATATGATCTAACAGCAGGGATATTGAGGAAAACATGTCCTGATATTTTAATAAATAATTTTATGTGGAATGTTTAATTACAAAAATGGCATATTTCGCTTTGGGCTGAATATATCATTTTTTACAAACACAAAGGTTCAGTGTGTAACTGTATTAATGTTTGTAGAGATCCACAAGCTTATTCAGCACTTTTTTTCCATGCAAACACAAAAATGAGCAAGACAGAGCACAACGCTCAGAATGAAGCTCCTCCTTCCAGCTTCAGATATCATGTTAACACGTCAGAGCACATTGTGTCCCCTCATGCTCAGTAAAGACACATGTTCCTGACCAGTGCCTGCAGGCTTACAAGCAGGGATAAAACATTTTCTTCCCTTTGTTTTTCTGAGAAACTATAGCAACGATAGCTTCTTATCAAGAATACATCATCTCATCATTCCTCAGTGTGTGATAATGAAATCAGAGAAGATGTGAGAGAAGCAATAACCTGAGAACAAAAGAGCATAAGTGCTCATTTGCACTGTCATTGATCATTTCTCCAGAAATCAATCAAGCATTCTGGAGGAAATAAGCCAATCAACATGAGTCAACATCAGATCTTTCAATTCAACTAAACCAAATTTAACCTGCTGGTTTGTGGTACAGTTATAGATTTAATAACTATAACCTGCAAGTCTTTTCCAAACGCAAGACACATTTTAACTGTCCCAGTTTGAGTCAGCATGCTGCCTCTCTTTCCTTTCCAGGCTAGTATGTGCAATTCTTGGATTGATGCCTGGAAGAGCGATAACTGCACGACCCCATCATGATAGTTCTGCATGATCAACATGAGACATCTGAAATGTTTTCTCCAAAAATGTAGGTGCTCTTGTAATAAATCCATTATGATAATGAAATACAGCATCAGTAGTTCAAAGGATTTGTGTAAATCAACAAGTTTTTCTCATATCTACTTCAAAATAAAAAATCCATTTGTCAGCACTGTTGTTGGAAATGGCTTTTAATGTATTACTGCCCCCTGGTGTTTATCTAAGTGTTTGTGCTCTTCAAAACTGTCAGTTTTAGAAGAAAATGACACACTTCCTGCGCACATCCTGATTTTGCAAAGTACTGTGTTACCCTAGGTCAACATATTTTGTTGACCCTGGAACAACATTTTAATGCAAAAATATAGTCTTGACCATATCTCTACATCTAAACCTACTCTTGCCCATGAGTAATGCCTAAACTCAGAGGAAATTATAGATGACTGACACTGATGTTCAAGCACCAAACACTGATTGTAAGCCTAAACCACACAAAAACTGTAAACTGTTTCTTAAAATCTGATTGGTTAATCACAATGTTAACTCGGGGACATGTTGCACTTGGCAAAATCAGGTTAGCGTACTACCTGTACTGTCAAATTCATCTAAAATATCAAATATGTTTTTCATTAGCACGTGGATTGAATTCTCTGAAAAACTTTCATTGCTGTTGTGAAGCAAACAATTTTCTACTTTAAAAGTGTAAATTATGTAATTGACTTTGTGTTCAAAACTTCACTGTGATGTAAAAAACATTTAATCTTTTGATCCTCAAGCTTAATTCTCCCCACAAACTCAATGAATTTACTGACGTTTTACGAATCACACATTCTTAAAGTGAAAAATTGACTAATATATACAATTTTGATTTGTGTTTATTTGATTTTTTTTTTAAAAAGTGTAGCTTTATAAGAGGCCCAACTCCTGCTGTACAAAACATCCCCAAAACAATGACACTTCCTCCTCCACCTTTCATACACTTACTTGGGTTCATTAAACTTTCATCACTAAAGTGAACTTTGCACCATCTCCCCTGTCCACACAACATGTTAACAAGCCTTTTGATTCTTTCTGCTGATAGGTTTGGTCACTGAAGAGTGGGCTTTCAGTCCAAATTCTTTGAAACTGTATGCCGAGACAGATCCTTCACATGTTCAGCACAGAAAGCAGTTCCAGCTGTAGTGTTGAACCGATTGCCCATTGAGATTCTCTGCATTATTAAGTCCTTTGTATTTTGTGTTAGTGACAAAGATGCAACACAGATTTGGATTGAACAACTTTTATTGGCCTATCAGGACAATCTGCTGTCAGAGGGTTTCAATCACTTTAGATCAAGACATCTTGTAAAAGCATTGAAAACGTTTGGCTAAAAGTTAAATAGGGTTTGACAGATAATTAAGAAAATTAGCATTAGGTGCCAGATTAACAAAAAATGACTATAAGTGTTCTTTAATTTGTTCTTTTTCAAATATCTTATATATATATATATATATATATATATATATATATATGTTTTAAAAACTGTGCTTTTGCTCCTGTTAGGATAACTTCAAATAGGCCTAAGCAGTGACGTCGAAATTTAGGAGTTTGTTATTAAATTTTGATCTCCACTGTATTTGATTTCCGCCAAAAAAAAAAAATTATTAAATGCTTTGGAACATTATACAGAAAAGCATTTGCAAATTAGGATACATACAATAAGAAAAGATAATAAAATAATAATTAAACAACAAACTGCGTTGATGCTTCAAAGCTTTTGACACAGTGCTTTACTCTGCTACCTCGTGTTCAATAAAAGCAATGCCCCGGAACACTGTTTCGAAGCACTAGTGTGTCAAAAACTCGAAACGTGTGTCGACCAAGCGGCAACCTCCCGCTCCCTCTAGTGAAACCAACACGGAAGTGATTAAAACTGCAATTCATCGACTAGCCG
>JAUMHE010000032.1:3780794-3814574 GCA_032359235.1 Enteromius mattozi | reverse complement strand
CTCAAATAGGTAACATAAGATCCTTAAATATGAAAATCTGATATAGAGAAAATAATATACAATAAATTTCAGTTAATCACATGAAATGAGAGCAATACGTATAAAAGGATGCACACAAGAAAATAGGAGTGAGTGGAAATCAAGAAGCATAAAAAAGACCACAGTGCTGTATTTGTCTATTTTTACCCTCTTTTCTTCATTTCACTGTATTTCTTACCCTTGCTGTATTCCTCTTGTGGTGATATCTCTCCCTCCTCTTCTTTCTTATTCCTTCTCTCTCTCTCTCTATCTGTCAGTGTTGTTGCTTTCAGTGCAGCCGGACCGCACCCTCATAGACAGTGTGGATGCTACCCAGTTCTGTACAGTCCAGTGCACTGCAATTCTGCTACAATGAACACCAGTCTCTTGGTACATACATAAAACTCCCCTCTGCAGTGAGTGGAATGTGCCAAGCGGAGGGAGGGGGTCCTATTGGGATTGATTTATTCTGTGGGCTGGCTCATACCATCTTTCCAGCAGCCTGGGGTGGATGTAGGGGGAGGGAAATGTATTGAAGTAAAGCAGTGTATTTAAAACTAAAATCCCACAAAATGGATTTATAATGTCAGAAATGATAGTGAAATATGTGTTAGCAAGAAACACTTGTGTTTTTGCTGGTGATGCTGCTGAATAAGTGAGCCTTCCCTCTCACTGCTCTGTTACCATGGGAACTGCTGCAGTCTCAGCCTCTTTGTCTTGTACTGAGGCACCATTTTGACTCAGTGGTCTCTTCCACCTTGGTGAAGATCTTAACCCCCCCCCCCCACACACACATCTTTACATCACTCCACCCTCCCGCTGCATTCATTCTCAGTCACTTTGTTGCAAATCTGCCCCCTAGTTTCCTCCTGAGAAATGAAAATACTGTAATCTAAAACATTTTGTGCGTTAAGAAAAGAATTAAGGGTTCTTAATGGTGCTCAGCTACATGAAATTCAATATGTTTTAGATTTTTTTTTTGTTGGTTCAGTACTATAGAATATGCCCTAGAGGATAAAAAGACTATTTATTTATTTGTTTTATTTATGTTGGCCTTTTTTGAAAATTTGTATACCATTTTCTACAAACGTGGCTTTGGGAGAATTTAAGTTGTTATCCATCTCCTTTAATAAGAATGTTATTTAATCTTTTTGATTAAAGATTTCTTTAATTTTCTCGCAGTGGTCGTTTTATTGTATCTTGTTAATTTCTTTAGCCTTTAGTGTTACATAGTGTTTTATTGTCATGCGATGTTTCTTTTTTGGCAATAAAGAAAGATACAACATTTGCTAAAAATAAAAAAATAAACTATTTGAAAAATCCAAAAATCAAAACTTTTCTGTAACAATACGTGTGAATACAAAACTACATATTTTTAAATTGCAGCGTGCAAATTTGCAAACGCATCGAACGGCTTGTATTTTGTACCTTTTGTTTTGCCGTACTGTCGCACAGCAGAGGCGCCACTGAACCAAACAGATGGCTGTTTTTCTCTGATCTATAGATAGTAAGTGACAAACATTCGTTTCAGTTTTTTGATTAAACATGACTTAGAGATCAATTGCTCTGCCTTGAGATGCATAAATTATGCGTCACTCTAGCACACAACAGAGGAAAGGAAGGGAAAGGAGAGGGGTCGGTTCACTGGAGTTGTTCATCAGTGTAACGTTATTCTGAAGCAGAAATATTTCTTTGTCCATGGCGTATTGTCAAATTAAAGAAGGTGCGTTTGCGGTTTATATTTCAGTATAATTGATAAATACATCACTGTAAGATAAAAACTCCGGAAGGAAGACAGGGAGGCACCTACCATCCAGTTTAGAGAGACTAAAAATGAGTTTAAAGGTATATTACTGCTTGTAAAGGACAAGCTGAAATGACAGGGCATATCCTGGTGTTTTATTATTTCCTATTTTACCGCATTATAGTCAAATGTACAAAAATACATGATGCTTCATTAGTTATTATATTTTCTAGCTCACATAGAACAAAATAGGTTATATATATATATATATATATATATATATAAGCTGTACTTACATTAAGCTCCACTTAAAAATATAAGAATATCTGAGAGTATAAAAATATTGTGCTTTTTTTTTTTTTATCTGACCAACTAAATATACAATATAATATAATTATATTTTATAAGTTCTCATGCCACCATCATAAATAATGTAACTGTATTAATTAATGTGTGTATCATTGTAATTACTTTGCAGTTAATGTGTTTTATTCTGTATTTGTTCTCTTGTAACTTTTTTAGGGCACTTTGTGACTTCATTGACTATAACAGAAGAAAGCCAGAAAAGCAGATTTATACCGTCAGATAAGAAACTGGCATGTCATGTCTTTAGTCACAGAAAGAGGTCTAAAGACGACTAGATCCAAATGTGACTTTGGTCAAATTTGTGTCATGACCTTCTAACCCCCTGTATTTTCAAACCATTACTTCTGACTATAGATAACAAGATTTATTAGATGTAGTGACATATTACTGGACAGCGTTTAAGGTTGTTTGCATGAGTAAAGAGGGAAAGACCCCTTTGCCTGCAGTGGGGGGGCAGGCGGGCAGACAGCGTGACACCACAGGACCCACATTTGGACGTGACTGTGAAGGATTGCCCACTATGGGTGCAGCAATGGGGCCGTTGCTGCTTTGGCTCCAGGATGTGGCAGCGGTGACCCTTCTAAGAGCTCGCAGGACACTTCTAAGGGCCGCCATCCTGTTCTGCGTCCTGGTGCTTCTTTTGTGGGTCTCCATCTTCCTGTATGGAAGCTTCTACTATTCCTACATGCCCAGTGTCAGCTTCTCCACACCAGTGCACTTCTACTACAGGTACAGACATATCAGGGCTGATCGGGAACATTCCTGTATGTTTTTACAATGGCCTGTTTGTGCACGACTGAGTTCTTAATTAGTTTGGTCCGATGCACAAATACTGTTGGAGTTTGCACTGCGTTGTGGTTTATTCCTCTCTCCTCTGTTTCATCTCTTACAGGACAGATTGTGGTGCTTCAGATTCAGTCCTCTGTTCTTTCCCCATGGCTAACATCTCACTTTTGAAGAATGGAAGAGACCAGGTAGACAATATTATATTTGTAATCAAATTATAATTAATTACACAAATTATTGGCGTGTTTTAAAGGTTCCTCCAAAGTTAGCTAATTATGCATGCAGTGAATATCCTTTAACATTATCTAACAAGCCCTTTAATGATGCACAAGAAAATGATAATGATTAATGTATCCAGGTTGAGTATGTAAATGTCACATTTACAGCTAGTTTTATTTGCTTGACTCTTTCTGGTAGGTGATGATGACTGGTCAGGCTTACAGGATCTCTCTGGAGTTGGAAATGCCTGAATCTCCTGTTAATGAACAGCTTGGCATGTTCATGGTCAAAATGTCTTGTTATACCACTCATGGGGTAGTCGTTCAGTCGGTGGCCCGCTCAGTGAGTGCATACAACTCACATAAAATTCATTGTTGTTTATGCTGCTTTGGTTATTAAGACAGCTGTTAATAAACATGACAGTCTTTTAATAATATTACATTTAAAAAAATAATGCGATACGTTTTGATAAGACTGATGTAATGATGCTTTGCTGTCACCTAAATAAAAAAACATTTTAAATATATAAAAATAGAAAAAAGGTTATTTAAAATTTTAATAATACATCATATTATTGCATTTTTACTGTAGTTTTGAATTAATAAATGCATTTTTGGTGAGCATAAGAAATGTATTTAAAAAACTTTTTTTATTTTAAATCTTACAAACTCTACAAAAATTCCAAACTTTCACTTCATTGTGCTTTATTTGGTTTTGATTTAAATTCACATTTGATGTTTATGAAGCTACAGTACGTACATTTAACCTTTTACATTGCAATACCTGTCAGTGCATGGCCGTTTACCTCATATTTTTGTGTTCCTTGTTTTTCCTCATTAGACGATGCTGCACTACCGTTCTAATCTGCTGCAGACCATGAGCACATTGTTCTTCTCACCCCTCCTGCTCACAGGTGTGTCTGAGCAGAAGCAACTCATCGAGGTGGAGCTCTACCCAGATTTCAAATCAGACCTTGTAAGTTTGGAAAATGTAAATAAGACTGAATTAAGATTAATTTGCCTGTATCATATATGAAAATTATTATATTCAGTGCCTTCTCCTATATTCTTAATGATATTTAGTGCCACAGAAGTGACATTTTGGTTCTCTTTGACTCGTTGGATGAAAAGTGTGCTTTATTTGCATATGGTTTATGCAATATTCCAGTTTTGTGCAGAAGTTTATTTTGTATCTTTGGATGGAAACATAGCTATTGACACATTTTTTAAAATTATTTTGTATTTAAAATTCATGCATTATATTGATCTGTCCTTCACAGTACCAGCCTGCCATTGGTGCCGTGATCGAGATCCAGTCCTGCAGAGTCCAGATTTATTCTGCCCAGCTCAGGATCCATGCCTACTTCACTGGCATTAGGTATTTGCCATGGTCTGGTTATCACTTTATTTGACTATTTGTGGTGATGCTTCTCACTTTCAGCTCAAGACGTTCCCTATGAAATGTTCTTCTCTTTTGCTACAGATACCTCCTGTATAATTTCCCTGTGATGTCTGCAATTGTTGGAGTGGCGAGTAACTTCACCTTTCTCAGTGTCATTGTGCTCTTCAGTTACCTGCAGTTCATCTGGGGAGGGCTCTATCCCCCCGAACAGGTCAGAGTGAAGGTAAGACCATCTGTCTGCCTCATCTATTTAACCTTCATGCTGTCGCACTTCCATTGGATTCATTCCAGACGTCCGTTTACATACATAGGTGATGATGGGAGACTCGACACGACTTCAGCAGAGGAGGGAAGAAGCACGTAAACGTATGCACTCATCTGCCAGCACTCCTAGTAAGAGCACATAACTACTGCACACACACATGATCACGCCAGCCAAACAGATCAGTCAATAATACACAATTCTTCTACTGTCTCTCAGCCATGACATATGGAAGAGATAGCAGTGAAGCGGCAGATCCACCAAAACAAACTGTTCGTAACAAAGGTGAGTAAGAGTGTGCAACTAACAGAAAATGTGATGAAAGTGATGCAGTAGATCTCTGTAGCAATTATATGCACATTAGTTCAATAGATGCAGTGATGGTGTGAGTGAAGAATCATGCAATCATGTTTGTTTGTGCAGGTGAGTTGGACACTCCTAGTACAATTGGGACAGAGGAACTGAATCACCTGCAAGAGGATGAAGCTGGTAAAAATATAAACTTAAAACATAAATTGAGAACACTCTGGGGTCTTATAGTTCAGTATGGCTGCACTTATTTGAGCAAAAATACAGTTAAATATAGTTAGTTACTGTTATATATTATATTTTGAAATACTACTAGAATTAATGTTTTTTAAAATGTAATTTATTCCTTTGATGGCAAAGCTGAATTATCATCATCCACAAGTCTTCAGTGTCACATGATCCTTTGGAAATCATTCTAAAATGCTTATTTCGTAATATAAATTTTGAAAAAAATTGTGCTTTTTAATTTTGTGCTATTTATTTTTTGTATTCTTTGGTGAATAGAAAGAAGAGCATTTATTTGAAATGGAAATCTTTTGTAACATTATATTGTATTTCAGTTTTGGTCAATTTAATGTATCCTTGCTGAATAAAAGTATTAATTTCTTTCAAAAAACAAAATCCAGTCCCTAAACGTTTAAAAGTTCTGTTATGAAACTCTAGATGGCGCAGTCCAATAGGTCTAATTCAATCTGACATAATGACATCATTATATACCGCAGGTGATCGGTTTCTTTCACATCTGCAGCCAATGAGCTTGCTGCTCAACATTGAAATACTTGGCTAGTGCTTGCCGTAGCAGTTGCAGCATGCTTCAAAAACCCTCCACCTTCCCCAGCTCCACCTGTATAGATCCGCCATGGGGTGATTCATGTATGTTATATATGGGAGTTATCTTATACGTGCAGCATTATTTCTTACATGCTCACAGCAGAACGTTATGGATGTATTGGAAGTTGCAAATCTTGGTACTTGCAGTGTAGCAGATCTATTCCACCAATACCAAACACATTAACATTACCATATACATTACCATGCCAAACCCTCAGAGAGGGTGATGAAAGTATAGTTTACAGACCAAGTCAATTGACTGGTTAATATTTCCTTCAACAGCTCAGGACTCCTCTACAGATGAAGCTCCCATTTTCCTTGAGGCTCCTCATATTGCAGAGACCCATTTGAGCGAAGAGGATCCAGATCATGAACAGAGGGCAGCAGGAAACGGGACTCAAGATGAAGAAACTACCCAACCGCAGTCCTTAGACACAAGCCTTAGACAAAGGCATGGACCCTGGATGAGGCTCTGAGCTCCAAACTCTGTAGCCACCTCAAACGCACATGCATTGTTACATCAGAGCGCATTACACGACTCATAGCTAGCATATTTAGGACATTCCTATTACAATGCATTTTTCAACAAAAAAAAAATTTCAGATGCATTTGGAAACCAGTTTACCTCGTTGAGCTGATGTGACGCTAAAGAGAATTTCCTGCTCTGCTGCTATTGTTCTCCATTAGATGATTACTTGGGACTTAAAAGTCACCTTTAGAGTCCTGTCATGCTTTAACCTGAAGATACTGAGGTCTGTGGTTCTGTTACAATATCAGTTTTGCATGTCAAGTGTAACTACTGTAAGTGTGTTCAATGTTTTAAGACTTCCATTTTATTCATTTCCCTTGCATTCCTTTACCATGGCTAAGCAGTTCCGCTCAACTTCTTGGAATATGATACAATTTGTTTCATCAATTTTATTTATTTTACTGCAGAAAATGCCAAACGTATTTTGTTAAACAGGAGCATGTTACATATTATAAAAAATAAATCGAGGACATTGAAGTAGTACTTATTTGAAAAACATACTAAAATAATAATAATAGTCATTTTATCATTAGCTTTTATTATAATATTTTAATTACAGTTATATTTTTATTATTACTGTTAGTATATAAAATAATATTCCAACACTGGAATATTAATCATACTGTGGAAGCATATGCTGTTTTTATTTTGTATATTTATTTGATTAAATTCATGCATATTTGTACACTAACCAAAGATTTACTGGTATATTTGCTTTATTCTTTTGCATAGAGATTGTGAGCAAATCAGTAAACCAGTATAAAAGGAAGAATTTTCCTATTTTAAATTTACCTCATATGTTTATTTCTTCTTTGGTTTATTTAATAAATCAAACACGAAGGCAATAGCTTATCCATTGACTTGTATGGTCACTAGGAGGCAATAGTGAAGTGCTGTGCAAACGCTCCACTGGGTATTCGAAGAAGAATGTGGCGCAGCTGCGTTTGAGATAGATTATTCTCCCACAAAACACTGGCAGGAAAGGATCTCTTCCGATCTTGCAAGCCTACAAAGTGTTTATCTTATTTTCACTCGATTTCGTTTTATTACAAAATAGGAAAACAACGATTGGAAGTCCTATATTTTAAATTTAAAGTAGCGTAGAGCCTTCTTAAAAGATGGCGACAACAGACGACTCGCGCTACTATAATGGTAAGTTTGAGCCGTTAGCAAAATCGCTCACGTCCGTTTAAAGGGTCAGACGTGAATAGGGTTTAGTTACGTTTATTCGCGTTTTATTGCTTCTCAAAGACCACTTTTTAATTCTTTGTGGTCTTTCAGTGTATAACGTTACTTTATAATGTACATAAGTAACATCTAGCCAGCTAGCTTTTGTTTTTGTAGGTGCGTGGTGTATTTTCGTTGTTAGCTGTTAGTTCCGACAAACGGTGCGCGCGTTATATAAACCGATTTTGGTTATATTTTGTGATTTTTGCGAAAGGTTGTGAAAAGTATATTGAGAGGGGTGAACTGACCACATGGTGGTAAGTTAATGTGTGTTGAGGTCACGTTAAACTGCTGTAATATTGGCCAACTTTAAGCTAAAATATCGAGATATACATACAAATAATAAGACCTCACAGGAGCCTTGTGGTAAATTGCGTAGTTTTGTAGTTCATCTCGGAACATCTTTGTTGCCTTTTATTGTTTCTCAGACCAACATGTTCAACATCTGGTTAAAGATTGACATACAAAATGGTTCTCAGGAAATTTAGTTTTTTTTTTAATGGATTAGTTTTTGAAGCTTTAAAACAAAAATAAGGATATTCCAGTAATGTGAGTTGATATTTAAAATGTGTTGATTGTGATGACAATTTCGAGGTGTATCATGTAACAAATAGAGCTTTATAGGGCTGAAATCATGTTAAACAAGAAAGTTGAGTAACATTTTTGTATATGAACTGAGCTTCTAAAGAAACTGGTTTCAGACATACTTCCAAGTATCAGCATGTATAATAATCTAATCTAATTAAAGTAAACATTTAGTGATTTAAATTCTTATTTTTCATTGGAAATTATTCAAAAGCTTGGAAAAAACAAAAGAGCAGCAGTCTCTTTAGAGGCACAGGTAATGTGTAATATAGTGTGAAATGCTTTCAGCAACAAAATATACTTTTTAGCCAATATCTTTCATCTTCTGTCTTTTAGAGCATGATGACCGTGTTGGTGGACCAAAGCATCGTAACCGTAAAGGCAGAGGCCCTTTCAGAGCCCCCCTGTACAGCGATCAGATTTCCCGACCGAGGCATCGAGGTGGTCATGGTGGTGGTGGTGGTGGTGGAGGAGGCCTTGGTCCTCGGTCCAGACTTCAGGATGATGATGGAGATGTGACCATGGCAGAAGGTCCTCAAGACAGTGGCACCCAGCGCAGATTGTAAGCACTTTGGGGCATAATTATACTTATTTTCTTATGTAATCATTAAGGTTCAGCTCTTAAGGCTTTATGCTTGTTTTCAGCAATCCATATGGCCGGCCACCTAATCGCCGCGATAATCGCAAAGGTGGACGTGGTGGTGGCGGCGGCGGCGGTGGAGGTGGAAATGACGATAGAGGTGGCAATCGATATGGAGGCAGAGGTGGTGGAGGTGGCGGTGGTTCTGATGGAAACCGCAAGAACTGGTTTAAAATGACTGTTAGTACATTAAACGTTAATAGCACATGAATTAAGCAGTTATTAATGTTTAAATTAATGCTTTAATTTAAAGTATGTTCATGACCTTGTTGGCATATTACATTGTGATTGTCTTTGTGTCTTGCCACAGATTCCTTTCGGGAAGAAATATGACAAAGAATGGCTTTTGTCTTCGCTTCAGAGTGTCTGTTCCACGCCATTCCATGCCGTTCATGTAAGTCTACACGAAAATGCTTTTTCTCAGCGTGAATATAGAAAATCAACAATATGTCCCATTGCTGATTCCATTTCGACTTCTTTTTTTTTTTTTCATAGTATCACACTGATGGCAACAAGGCCCAGTTTTATATTGAAGACGCCACAACTGCTAACGCTTTGTTTAAAGTGTCACGAAAAATAACGGACAAAGATGGATATAAGGTAATCCACATTATATGCAATGCATCATAAACATTGGAAGATGGCAGAAATGGCATGTAGTCATCAATCTAGTTTCTTTCTAAAGCAATTTCTAGTTTAACCAGAGTGTAACTTGGTGTCAATCTGTTGGATGGATAGGTGACTGTTATTATGAACAGCTGCCCACCACCTGCTTTGATTCACACTGATCTGAAGGCTGCAGATTTGGAGCATTTGAAGGTAAGGGATTGTTACTTACAGGAGCCTTTAAGAGTGTGTTTTTATTCATTTCATTTCATTTGTGGATAATAATTGACTGTCTTCTGCAGCAATGCATGGCTAAACGCTTTGATGGGTCACAGCAGGCTCTTGACCTGAACAACATCAGAGTCGATCCAGGTTGGACTTTAATGCAGATATCTTTCTACAAAGAAAACATTTATTACTTTTGGCTAGCTGTAGCTCAAATGTTTGTTCTATTCTGGCAGATTTGGTTTCTCAAAATATTGAGGTCACTTTGAATCGGAGGAACTCCATGTTGGCGGTTATCAAAATTATTGAGGAGAACATTCCAGAGGTACAACATGATATTTTTCTTGCATGACAGGCGTATGCACTAGCTTATTAATTTGAATTTAATTAAAAAAAGTCTTATCAACCCTTTACAGAAAACTTTGAGCATTAGTGTACACTGTTGAACTCTATAGATGTGATCAAAAAAGCTTTTTCTTTTTCTTTTCACAGCTGATTTGTCTGAACCTCAGCAACAACCGGTTGTTCAGGCTGGATGACTTGGCAGATATTGTCAACAAAGTCCCCAACTTGAAGATTCTTAATCTGTCACATAATGAGGTACAATTACGCTCTCTGACACCTATAGATTTACTGTTTCCTCTAGGCTCATTGGTCATGTGTCATTATATCATCTTGTAGCTGAAGACGGAGAGAGAGCTTGATAAACTGAAGGGTCTGAAGCTGGTGGAACTGTCGTTGGAGGGAAATCCTTTATGTGGACACTACAAGAACCAGGCTGACTATGTCAGGTTAGTCTTCTCTGCCATTTGTTGCCAGAAAAATACTATACACAAGTACATAAATATCAAGTGCAGTACTTTGAAACATGCGCTCTTAAGCCTCCATGCTCTTAAAGCTATAGATATTAACCTGATTGATTTTCCATAATCTACTAGAATGCAATGCATACATGCATTGCGATATGAATTTCTGTGTGTTCAAAAACACACAAACTCATGCTCATGCTCAGAAGCATCTGCATTCACGTACTTGCGTAGAGTATGTTTCAGGCCTGCAACAGAGTAGTTGTGCGTGTCGGTGCCCATATGCACATCAATGCATGCACCATACCCCTTATAGTTCAGTTTTAAAAAAAATAAAAATAACTGAGTGGGGGTGCTAATGGCTCTATAACGGGTGTGTAAAATACACCTAGGAAACATGGCAGTCATTAAAAAGAGAAATGTATTGTTCACAGATTTGTGAGTTGAGGTTCACTTTGAATTTGTACATTTATTTTTATTTTTTTGAGAGAGAGAGAGAGAGAGAGAGAGAGAGAGAGAGAAACATTAATCCCTGGCAGGAGAGAGTCTGAGGTGTCATTTGTAAGGACATTCTTGGTAGAAACTGTATCAAATATTTTTTTTTTTTACACACTGTATTATTTCATAATTGTCCCAATCGCTGCATGTTATTCTAAAATCATAAATCCCACTTTATGTGTGATTTAAAAGCTAAAGTAACGGTCATTCAAGCCTGTCTGTAATGTGCAGGTGTATTACTTTCATTAACCCATGAGCTCTTAATTATTTTCCACTAGTTCAATCATCAGGCATGTGATAATGATATTTACTTGTTCGAGTTCCAGTGGCAATCCAGTAAGGAGCATAAGTTTGTCAACACTTCTGGTTGTCTTTATGGTTTCTACACTTGTGTTGCTTCATTCTTGCTTTTTTTTTCTACCCTTTTTTCTGCCCCCTCAATGTTGGCCCTGTAGCTTTTGCACAGAACACAGCGACTGGCTTTTCTAAAACATTTTAGCATATTGTAAAACTCATTAGCTCATACTACATAGTAGTTAAAGTCAGTTTAAGCAGCAGCTTCTGCATGTGACCTCCCAGAATGCTGACGAATAAGTTGGCATACAAGGACAGAACAACCATTGGAGATGATGCTCTATTAAGTACTTTTGTGCTCCACCTCCACCAAATGCTGGCACCCTCCTCCCTCCACCCGCCCTGCACATGTCTAACACCTGATGTACTGCTGATGCTGTGTGGCCAGTGAGAGGCTGGTTAGTCAACGACGGGTAAGATCCCACCTTTTGATTCTGGGACAACCTAAGGCAGGCACAGCCGCAAAACTGGCCACAGCCAATGTCTTGGAGATGAAGAAGACCATTCAAGAAAGAAGATGAGTTGTTTGAGAGGAGATGCAACTGGTGGAGAAGGAGAGGGGAGGTTTTTAAGAGAAACCTTGAGCCAAGCACTGCTCAGAAACGTGAGCTTTTATTCATGGTGCAAAACGAATAACGAGAGCAGAGGCAATTCTCTCTCTCTGTTTCTGTATTGAAACCAAGGTGGAGGATAGTTGGTCAGACTGACCGTTTTCATGATCCTCGTCCTAGAGCACTTTGGAGAAAAAAACATCTGATCATCAATTCAGCAAAGACAAAACATTGGGAGAAAATACTGGAGGAGGATCACAGGAAATATTCACTTTTAAATATTCATTTCAATATCAAATAGGCAACAAATGAATACAAATTATACTAAATAAGAAATAGAAACGTAAGGTGTCTGGGCTTAAATGAAGCTTCAATTAATAGTTTGAATAAATACCCTGCTGTTCTTTTAATTTATTATAGTAGGGTCTAAATGAAGTAGGGTGAATAACCCATACACCTTTATAGCACTCATTTATTTTCGTATTATCTGTGCAGAGGCTCAGGATTCAACATTTGTGCTCTTGTGTTTTTTTTTATAAATGGTCTGACCCTTATTTTATTGACTCACACTCTCTTGTGGTTTGGTTTCTCACTGTAAAGCTCATCTTTTACTGTCTCTTCTGTTATTCATCCATAAGTGTAAGTGTTTCCCTTCATGTGTATGGCTAAATTTACGCACAATTCTATTTAAATAGCTTTTTTTCCTTTTTGCCCTAAACTATTAAAGCACCCAATGAATAGTTTACATTTACAAGTTTAACAACTCAACCTGCCAATGTTTGTCAATCTGTATGTTAATGCCTGAAAAAAAAAAAGTACCCCATAAAGTAAGAACCACCAGTATGTCAGATCTCGTCCAAGTACCTCAAACTCTCCCCTTTCCACGAAGTACACTTCCTAAATGTGCTAAAAACAAAATACTGACTGACTGGTTGATTGATGGTGTGAATGTTCACCAAACTCTACCCCTCACAACACCCCACTGCCCCCCATCCTTTGCCAGCCTGCGTGTGTCTGTTTCGGCCTGTAGGGGGCACCGGTGGTGAGTATTGTGCATGGGTAAGTACTGTGCCGGGGGTGGGAGGGAGTTGGAACAGGGCTGTGATTGGATGATTGGCGCCATGGCTCAAATGTCCACGTTCACACAAGTACAAAACAAGCCTGATCACGTATTCGGCAAACCTTCACTGTTTGTTCAAATGAAATGAATGGTGTTTGTTTATACTGTCACAGTACTGTTCAAATGTTTGGGGTCAGTAAGATGAGATGGATATTTAAGAAATTAAAATGAGTGATACATTTGTAATGTAAGAAAAGAATATAACTTAAATTGTGTTTTTAACATCTATAATCATGAGAAATGTTTCATGAGCACCAAATCAGCATATTAAAATGATTTCTAGTGTCATGTGACACTGGAGTAATGATCCTTAAAATTCAGCTTTGCCATCAAAGCAGCAGTTTACCTTTATTCAAATAGAAGTTATTGTTCACAACATTTCACAACATGACCTTTTTGATTAAATAAATGCATCAGTGGTGAGTATATATTAATAAAATCCTGCTGACCTCAAGCATTTGAGCTGTGATGTGTAAATTGTGTAAATCCACAGTTTTGCAATATCTCAAGCCTGATGGATAATTGTAAGTAAATATTTCTCTGATTGAATCACTTTTTACCTATTTGTCCCGTACTTATGGTGGCCCGATTTAAGTTGTTTATGTTTGTGTTAGACCGTGTCATTGGCACGTGTGGAGTCTTTGCTAACGTTGACTGTCTTGTTCTTTCTTTGTGATTGTTGGACAGTGCCGTTCGGGAACGATTCCCCAAGCTGCTCAAACTGGTAGGAAATCCACAGTATTCATTTGTTGGTGTAGAATTATTAGTTTGCAAATTTACAATTGTGGTAACCGTAAGAAGTGAATATGTAATCCCATTCGCTCTTTGGCTTAATTGTATATTAGATGCATTGTTTGTCTGTTTATTTTTTTAACAACAGGATGGACACGTCCTGCCGCCTCCCATTGGTTTTGATTTGGAAGTTGCTCCTTCGACTCTTCCCCCCTGCAAGGTTTGGTCAAGTTTTCATGCTTCCTTCAAAATTGAGATTCAAAAATCATCTGAAAACTGAATAAATAAGCTTTCCATTGATGTGTGATTTGTTAGGATAGGATTTGGCTAAAATACAACTATTTAAAAAAAATGTGGAAAAATTCTGCAAAAAAAAAAAAAAAAGAGAAAATCACCTTTTTAAAGTTCAAATGAAGTCCTTAGCATTGCGTGCTTACTAATCAAATTACATTTATATATATATATATATATATATATATATATATATGTGTACGGGAAAAAAATTATAAATTGTTTTCATGGAACATGATCTTTACCTTTTATCATAATGATATTTAGCATAAAAGAAAAATTTTGACTTGTGCATTTTTATTTTTGACTATTTCTACAAATATACCCCAGCGATTTTTCGTATTTGTTCTCCTTTCCTATCCAAATGCTTGGTACAGATGTGTAATGTAGAAATGTAGAAAATCGAACCAGTGTGTAAGCATGATACACAACGTGAGGTCATTTTATTTTCGAGTGAAAATTTTTACATGAAAATTTTTGTGCAAAGACCTTTTAACCTCTGTTTTACCTCAAACACAGGCTAGCTACTTCTGCTCTGAAGAAATCAAGAACATCATCCTTTGCTTCCTGCAACAGTACGTGTTCATCTTTATACAGCACATCAGCGGTAAATCTAAAACGTTCAGATCAATATGTTGACGTATCTGTCTCACCCTCCAGGTATTACAGCATATATGACTCAGGAGACAGACAGCCCCTGCTAGACGCCTACCATGATGGGGCAGCTTTCTCCCTCAGCATTCCCTTCACACTGCAAAATGCCTCAAAGTACAGTATACTTTCTTTCTCCTCTCTCATCTAGCCAGTGCAACCTGATTTTTCTTCCACATGGTCCGCAAACATTTACCTTGTCTTTTTTATTTGCAGAAGTAGTTTAGGGGAGTATCAGAAAGATAGTCGCAATATCAGGCGTATGAAAGACGACCCTAGTAAGTGATTATTAAATCTACATCAAGTTTCTGTCCTCTTCTGGCTTGAACATTAAGCCGGAAAGTTTTGTGTTTGGGCAAAAAACCTGAGCAGCTTTCTGTTTCTCAAATTTGAGTGAGCCAATTGAACACAAAATAAAACCTGCACCGGGAACTTCTTGTCCTCACACAAAACTCTCGATTGCACAAAATTTCATAGCAGTAATAAATTTGACCACACCTTTAGTATTAATTTTTATCCTGAATTTTGTGACATTTTCCTTTCAGCTACGCGGTTTCGTTTGATTAAACACACGCGATTAAATGTGGTGGCTTTCTTGAACGAACTTCCCAAAACTCAACATGACATCGCCTCCTTGATCGTAGACGTCAACACCTACACAGTGAGTCAAACTTGGGGTTTTCTGCTTGCGTGGTTCACGGTTCATGGTTCATTTGCAGTTCTAATTGTATCTCTGTGTTTTGCAGGCTACATTGTTGGCATTTACAGTCAGTGGAGTTTTTAAAGAGAGTGAGTAAAATCATTGAGTCAGTCATTTACAATCCGAAGTTTTCGCATAGCGGTTTTTTTCGCATGCGTCATCCTTTCCTCTCAAAATACATGTTATGGATGCCAAGAACACAGAAAAACAAACCAAACCCCTTTTTTTTTTTTATAAAGGGCAAAAGTTTCAGAGGTAGTGTGTAAAAACGTGATTGTATTTTTTATTTTAATTTTTTTACGTGCAAAAATCTTGGACTCTGAACAAGAACCTTTACTCTGAACTGAGATTTTTGTGATTCGCAACATTAATATTATCCTTTTTTTATTTTTATTTTAATTTTATTTTTTTAAGCAGATGGCAAATCACGAGATTCATTCAGAGCCTTCTCCCGAGTGTTCATTGCTGTTCCTGCTGGAAATGCTGGGTAAAATCTCGCATATTAAAATGATTTGGCTTCATTTGCTATTAGTCAAATCATCGTAACATATTTTCAACCCTTCAGTCTGTGCATTGTGAATGACGAGCTCTTCGTGCGAAATGCCACTACGGAGGAAATTCGACGTGCATTTGTTGCTCCAGCCCCCACGCCGTCCAGCAGCCCAGTGCCCACTCTGTCCGCCCCGCAACAGGAAATGCTTGCTGCCTTCTCCCTAAAGTCTGGCATGAACCTAGAATGGTCTCAAAAGTAAGGAATACAATACATGTTCATTATTGCTTTGGCTAGATATTTGTTCTGTTATTAGAATCATTTAGAGGTGGATAGCTTGAATTGGTCACAACTTTGTTGTTATTTCAGGTGCCTACAAGACAACGATTGGGATTTTGACAGGGCTGCTCAAATCTTCACCGGCCTTAAGGTACATCAAATGTCCACAGGAACAAATACTCATGTGTCCTGCATTTATCTTATGAATGTCTTTTGTCCCCTTTTTGTTTTTTGTTTTTTACGCAGGCACAAGGAAAGATCCCAGATGTCGCGTTCGTCAAATAAAGAGCTGTTGTTGGAGGTTTTACAGAAACCATGAACCGCAAGGGGTCTTCCTAATTCTTCCTGATTCTTTCCACCTAAAATAAATTCTGTAGTTATTTTTTTCCTTTTTTTGGGGTCTTTCTTTCCTCTGAAGAAAAAGATTCTCAACAATGTAATTTCTTTACAATGGGAGTTGAAGTTTGCAGAGCAAAATAAGATAGGAAAAGAATAACTCAGGAAGGCACTAAAACCATTTTCCCCTACTATGTGAATTTTTTTTTTTTATTTTGTGAATATTTTGTCTTCCTAACTTTGCGGTTAAAGGTTTCCGTTAGTTTTAACTGTTGTCATGTCTAATATGGGACAGATATGATAAATAAAGTACTTGTTTATTGCTTGCTGTGTTTTGTAAAATAAATATTAACCATGATCTTATGTACTAGACTGAGTTGCATTTTACTGTGAATTATAGCTGAGAAGGAAAATTGTAAAACTATGTTCAGTACAATGTATCTATCAAAATAGCTGTGCTGTTATACTTGCATCATAGGGCTACCTGTATATGGTATATTTCCGATATACTGAATATAATGCTTCAAAAATCACAACAAAATGGATGTAGTCATGAGAAAATGTTTATTGCTGCTTGAGTAACCACTACACAGTAGGTTATGCACATAAGCATCAGAGACAGGGATTTGTGTGTAACACAGCCAAACTTGTGCATATTAGGAAGCAATAAATCATTGCTCCATGTAAACATAAAAGTTAGTTCCTCATGTGGGTTTCCCCACAGAATATGCAATAGTGTTGGAAATTTCCATTGCACTGTTTTTGGAATTATCATTGGGCAATTGGGTCTATGACAAAAGGGTGACGGACTGTGTGGTGTAAACTGGTTGCACACAGTAACCTAAATCTCACTGAGAAAGTTTGGGGCTAAGCTGCAGGTCAGGCCTGTCCCATCAGGCTCCACGTTGAGCTTCTTGACCACTCCACCTTCAACCAGCATGGCATACCTGCACATTACACAAAACCAGGATCAGCAGAGGACACTAAAGAAGTGAAAGTGTCAGTTCCACATGAAAATGAAAGTTTGACAAGCTGTCATCCTGGAAAGTTTACCATATTATAATAATATGTAAATAATGGGGCAAAATTAAGTGGATGCTGTAATTATGACCGAGGTGTCGTCTCACCTTTGAGACCTCGGATTTCCAAGCACCTGGATCAAGTGATCATTATTCAGGAAGAGATCCACAGCCTGTATATAAAAAAAGATGTTTATAATATCTATATATGTCAGAGAAGGACTGTCATAAGTGTAATAACATTTAATCCTGTGATATTTCCTGATTTCAGTACATGAAGTTGCTTAAAAGCAAAAGTTACCTTTGTGAACGCTCCTGTGGGATCTGCCAGCATCCGCACCTAGAATAAATCACCTATATGACTCAATAGATAATTCAAGTCTGTCTGTCTTTCTAAATCCTTTAAGAGACTAATTAGACTGTGTTTTAGTAAAAATCAGGTTAATTAAGGGCAGAGAGTTTTCGCACCTTGCCGTCTGCTCCATTCTCTTTTCCCCAGGCGGCCATGACAAACACATCATTAACAGACACGCAAGCGATCTCATCCACACCCTTGGCCCTCAGATCCCCAGCCATCTGTATGAACCCTGGGAGATGAGTCTGAGAGAACACAAGTGCACAAGACACCGTTACATAGATGATGAGAGATGTGCACAAGACTAATGTTGCAATTCTTTCACAAACTTATATAGGGGTCTTCAGACTATTTATGGGACCGCTTGAGTGTTGCAGTTTAGGTCTGTCCATTAATAAAATGCATATAGTACTATACGCATTAAAAAACCTATTGATGTACTGAGTCATTGTCCATTTTTGGATATTTTAATGTGGTATATAGAATGATTTAGCTGAACCTTTAGCTTTGGTTAAGGTTAATCATTTCATTAATTCACATTAATGTTGGTACCTTTGAACATCCAGGTGTGAATGCTCCTGGCACACCAAAAAGCACTCCTCTTTTGCCGCTGAAAAGTTCAGCCATTGAGATACTGTTGCCAGGGTCTCCCTCCTGCACCAGTACATCTGGAAGACGTTGACCAACCTGCAGAAAATTAAAAACAGCAGCATGAATAATGCAGCATAAAACACTGATCAAACAGATTCAGTTCTTAATCTATTATTTATTAGTAATTCAATTCATTGCCACAGCAACACAAACGCAAGAGCTCTGATGACACAACAGCTGTTCCAGTAAACTGTCCAATTTCAGAGATTAAAAAAAGAAGAAGAAAAAAAACATTTGGATACCTGACTGAATGATTCTTGTGATCGCAAAAACCTTATGATTTAAATTCTTGACTTAATGCTCATACTCAAGCACCTTTATAAATTAGTATTAATATTTAATACTTAACGTTATATTACAATATATATTTAAGATATTCTAATTCTTCTTCAACAAATGTTGTTTATTGACCTTAGTGTCAAACCAACTATTATATTATTTTACTATGTTTTGTAAACCTGCCACTCAAATTTGGGACGGTTTGGATGAATTGTGTTATTTGTGCAATGCTTTTGCGATAATTATTAAAAATTATTCTCATTTTAATGGTAAACGACTGTAAAAACATTTCTAAACCTGTTAATTGGCTAACAGCAAGTTATCTTTCTACGTATCATGACAAAAATGGACATTTACAGTTCTCGGAAGTGAAAAAGAATACAGCAGTCAACATTTCAGGTGGATCAAAACCTTTCATCAAAGTTGTCCTACAATGCAAACAACACCCGCTCTTGTCTTAAGGCAACTTTGAGGAACTTTCTTGATTTACTTCAGATGTTGACTACTGTATGCCATCTTATAATTTATACACCTGTGATGAACTTTGATATATCACGTGGCATTTTTATGGTGGTTGCCAGTAAAAAAGCATGATACATTTTAGTACTTAGGGTTAGTGGTATATTAACATTGAATGAGTTAAATGTGCATTTCTTACTGTATGTTGCTACCATATCATTTAACTGCAGCTGCTGCTATTACAGTGAGATTCACAGATTTACTTTTAACAGATATGAAATGTATAGCTTTGATAGTTTGGGCCTAAACTATGATTTGTAGTAACCTCATAAACTCTAATTTACCACAAACCCCAAAAATGGTTGATAAACACCACAATTTGTTTAAGAGTCAGCGGAATGAGATTATTTACTTGTTTTGTATTTAAGATTTGGGCTACTTAATAATCATAACCTATAGGCTAGTCTAGGCTAATGTAAAATAGCATTTATTTTCTTTTTTGTCAGGTTTTGTCATAGCTACCAATTCTCAAAGTATTATTTATGTCAGAATGTGGCTGAATGAAAAGGTGCGCCTGCTCTGTTTGAATGCTTTCCTCATAGTGTTGCTGTTGGATAAATTTCAAGTGCATTAAACTAACTGCATTTCTTATTAGTTTTTTTGTCGTTTGCTTCTTAGCATAGTAGTTCAACATCGAACAAATAAGTGAATCGATAACATTAAGTACGCAGTTACGGTGTTGCCAGATACTCGTGAACCCCGCACCCATTCCAAGTTTACAGTTGCGCGTCCGGCCTACAAGGAAATAGTTTACTTTTACCGGTAATGCTTTAATAGATCGCTTACAACACATTTGAATAAGCATCCAGAAAACATCGTAAAATCCTAACATCACGGACACGCCGATGAAAAATAACCCACACTTGTGTTATAAAATGCGCGTAATAAAAACACTCATGGCCGCCGCGGTATTCTAGAAGCATCTAATGCGTTTATTTTACGCACCGAGCGGCGAAAATGTGCCAAGGTCATGTGCAATGCCAACGCCAGTCCTGTGTCTGGATGATGTGGGTCTTACCTGGATCGGCATGCCGGTGTTGCGAGTGGAGTGCAGCAGTCTAATGCAAAGGGAGGCACGGACGCCTGTCTGTAGAAGTGTAGTGGAAATCATGGGTTTATATAGCAGCAGCAGCTCAGACTGTGGGAATACAACAACACTCACCCAGCCTCACAGTCACGCCTCCCGCCCCTCCATTCAGGGACTCATCAAAGCAGATTCTTACCTGCCTCTAATTACACTAATAAAGATAATATACTGGTATTAGGACAGTAATTAAATGTTAATGCGAAACTAAAATTACTCCACCCCCGCTGTCTGTCAAGCTGAATTAGGTATTTGCAGTAGATGATTATTTTCTTCTGTAGTGTTTAGTGAAAAAGTACATTTCTGTTAGTTTCTATCAGACATAAACATTCTATCACACACAAAAAAAATAATAAATACATAAAAAATAAGAGTGAATAATGGTAGCTAATTAACACATTTTAATGCTAGTATTTAATTATGGCTTGAGGTAAGAGTTTAGTGAGATTTACGGTTTTGGCATGTGTCATTACAACCCTTAAGATCAAGGTCAGACGACAAGGTGCTTTCAAAAAATAGAATAAATGCTGATATTTATATAAATGTGAAGGTATTATTTTCAATTATAAAATATATGGTGACAGACAATGTAATAATGTGATTTAATTAATTTGTCCTTGAGGAGTTTAGTTCTTGGAAATAGGATGGTGTAATTGCTACAAATGGGTTTCTTCTTTGTGTTTTCAGTTATGCAATTATACAAGAGAAAGTTTAATGGCAAGGATGACGCTCAACCTTTAGACACATATTTAATGATATAATATCTCACCTACAAAATGAATATTAATAATACTGACGGACAGAATGAAGTTTTCATGAAATGTCTGCAGGGCTGTAGGAAGCAGGGTATGTGGGGGACAAGTGTATCTGTATAATTTATATACATATATATATGCATGTAGACCAAAAAACCCCCAAACAAACAAAAAAAAACAGGCAAAGAGCCCAGAATTTGATTTTTTTTTGCAATGGACACCTGTGATATTTATAGGGGGAAATTACTCATTAAATGAAGTATCTGTCTAAATCATAGAGATTAATGTATAACTATTCTGACATCTTTGACACAATATGATCTCCAGTTAATTATGGTGGAAATAATCATACAGGCTTATTCCTAAATATTATTTTTGATGTCATGGAGAACATTCAGTTAGAAAATATGTCCAATATGGTGCAAATTATAATACTAAATAATTTCTGTAGCCAAATAATATGAATAATGTCTTGACATATTTCAGAATATATCATGTTATTATGGGAATATTTACAATTATTTTCTGCAATACTTTACCAGAGATTTTTGCATGTACCTGTCTTGAAGGATTTCTTCAAATGGAACACTATAAAAAACAAACAAACAAACGGTAACACTTTATATGAAGCACTTAAACAGCCTGAAATACATTATAGGGTATTCCTAAAGTATAAATGCATAATGCATAATAAATAACTTTACAATATGTTGTATCATCTCATGAATACTCATATGAACAGTTTTAATGTGTTATAATAGTTTTTATTTTACATAATATATGTGTGAACTGTGTATTTATTATGTATATATAAAGACACACACAAGCATGTATATATTTAAGAAAATGGTTCAGTTTATATATGATATATGGTATAAATTATATGAATATATAATGTGTGTGTTTATTACACTGTACTGTACTGTATATATATATATAAAGCAACACATGGCAATACAAAAAAAAAAAAAAAAGAGAAAAGGGGTTTGGATGATTTTACAATCTTACAATTACATCATTCCTTCAGTTTTATACATAGTTTAACAATTTTATACATATATTTCTAGGCCTGTGGGCACAGGCAATATGCGGATCAACAAAAGGGTCAAACTGTTATCCTTGACATCTGACAGATGTTTAAAAAAAGGGTTCCCAGTTGGTTTCAAAGCCAGCAATGCTATCAAAAAAGATTGTGTCTAAGTCCCTCTAAGTGCTAGAGTTCACACAATCAGGATTTAGTTGTTGTTTTTTTAGCTACTATCATTCGATATTGGATGGCATTGTGAATTTGGTTGCTGAACCCATGAAGAGAGTAAGACCAACTAAAAACAGCGCTTGCTGGTTCGGGGAGAAGCCAGAAGGACAAGCCTTAAAGTAGAATCTTAAACATTTCACTCCAAAACTATACAGACTATATTTTTTAACAATTTATACCATTTAAACATACACAACCAATGTAAGTGCTAAAAAAGCATTTTAAAAGATTGACTCAGAATCACTCTTATATACAGCATTGCTCTATGTGCAGTTATATGATTTATACATATAAATTATTTAAATTAATTTTTTTTGCATCAACTTGCAGAACTAGAAATAGGCCTAAAACGTATATCCTTCCAGTCGGAATTCTATCGGGCTTAAGGTGGCGCTGTATCCCCGCGAGGCGTTATTCAACACTTAACCGCATGAGGGCAGTAACACGCACACATATATATACTGCATGTGGCACGATGATCGAGAATGATGTTTCTAATGCTGAACGCTACTGTGAGTTTGTACTAACTCTCCTTCTGACTTACCTAAAGATGAGTGATATTGTTTTATCTGTGTAGCAGTACTAAATGAGTTTATAAAACTGCTAAATTTACATGAAAAGCCAGCACCATATCCAGCATGAAAACAATGACCAGACACCTATAAAAGTGCATTCACTATTATGCCTGTTAAACAAGCCACACTTTCATTTAAACCACATGAAAGAACAAACAGAATTCATGACAAAACGACATAGAAATCCAATGACAAGTGATGACGCGTGTTAATTTATTACAAAACACATTGACACTGACAAGATTTTAAAATACCTATTTTCCTGTGGTTTTAGTGTTTGCTTTCTCTTCACAGTGATTGAAAATAGTTACTACCTCAGAACCACTGAGCTTTACCAAAAAAAAAAAAAAAAGCACAGACATTTACAATCATTTGACTTTAACCCACACAAATACCAGAACAATAATATTAATAAACATCCACAAATTGAGTAAAAAATAGATTTTAATCTTTTAAATACAACATTTTGGAATACAAATATTGATTTGTTCTTTACTGTAGTTCTTATTATTACTATTGACTGTTATCACTAGTGTTACTGTTGAGGTTTGATTTACAGTATATCAATATACAGAAAAATGTGAAAACAAACATTTTGGTAAATTCTGGTATTGCTCATTTACATAAATATACACAGACACACAAAAAACACCTAGCCATGAATTTAATTTATCTCTCAATCATATGTTATGATCTAAGTCTGACAGACGAAATGGCTTAATATAATGCTTACCATTATGAAAACACTACTGTAATATCATCGTTATATTAGAGTTATTATTGACACAAACATTGACATATTTTACAGCTGTCTTTGAATGGACCCACTCATTCATGGTTATGTACACAGTCCATGACATCCCAATAACCTCTTAGGAGAGACATGAACTTCCTCTGTATAAAAGAAAAAAATGCATATAGATTATATCCAAAAATTAAACCGAATTTATCGAAATATCCCAAAATTCCCTTAACAGCCAAACTGGCATAATTTTAAGAAAAAAAGAGAGAAGGTTTTGCAATGATAAGCACATATTAGTGCCCAAAAGCGGCAATACTATATTGAGCGGAAATGAACACAGGAATATAATGTCGACTGGCTTTCATATCTTAATGTTAGTACTTTAATCACAAAAAGATAAATCTAAAAAACAATTCAATACAAAACAGACATTTCATAACAATCTCCCAAATGAATTGCTTTATTTCAATACCAAACCTGAGGCCAAGCTTCATAGTCTATTTGGAAAAACCCAAACCTAAACTCATGCCATGAGCATAAAAATGAGCAACAGAAACTCACATGATCACCCAAAAAGCCTGAATCACAACACATCCCCTCAGTATCCTGGACTAAAAAAAAAAAAGAAATCTGCAGACCCAGATTAAACCTAATGTTGTGCTGAAAATATTATAAATCATAACCTTGGAAGATTCCTTCCCTCTGCGTCTGTGGCGGGTATCTGCGGCGGACCCCTTTCAGAGCGCTCATACAATCATTGCTGCGAACAGTATACAGTGAAAATCACCCTGAAGATGTGGTGTCACCTCCGAGGTCTGACTCTGTACAACAGTGGTTTCTTTTTTACTACTTAAATCGGTAAAGAGGCCAAAATGGCAACTGGCTTTTCTTCCTCCTGTTTTCACATGTGTAGAATAAATAAAAGGTAGAGGAGTTACGGAGTATGATTGCATATAATACCAGACGAGTGTCTGCAAACAAACAACTACGAGGAGATCACGCAACACACATCCTAAAACAACCAAACGAAGAAGAGTCTCGAAGCGACGGCTCGGGATGAGCCCAAATCGTGAGGCTTTCCAAATTTGCATTTAATGTTGCTCTGCACCACAGAGGCTTTCAGTTTGAATATCACAGAACGCACCTCAGTCAGAGGCTGTCCGGCTGCGTCCGTGCACAAATGAAGGATTACAATACAGAATATGATCTTTCTTCTGAATGAAAAAAAAAAAAAAAAAAAAAAAGAACGTCTAAACCAGTTACTCCTACAAGCAGGCCAGTGTCATCTGATGATATCAGAGGGTCCCACGCCGTCTGAAAAACCATTACAGCAAAAAAAAAGAAAAATCAAACTACAGTAGTGGCCAACAGGAGGAAAAAGCTCCGTTTACCCTGAATTAGATGCACTGTTGGTTCAGTTCAGCATTTATAGTACCCATGACCTCCCACAATTCACATAATCCATATCCAAAAACGATGACTTTATTCTTTTTTTAAACAACTGGCTAATATACAAAGGACGGCATGTTTTATTAAAATATACTACAATCAAAAAAACTGACTTTGCTATGCGACTACAGCACTAGTAAATTTCGTTTCGAAGCAGAACGTGGCATGGCAGCCTTTTGTTTTTAAAAACGAGTTATGAAATCTTTCATATTGCTTTACGTAATATGATATTTGCAGTACCAGTAAACTGAAATAAGTCTGTCTTGAGCTGTATTTCCTCACCTACGTGTTGCATATTCCACAAAAAGCTAGCGGGACAAAGTTAAATAGCACTTGTAGTATGGCGAGTGCATTATAAAAGACGTTATTAACTTTACACAAGTGCCTTTTTTGCACCGGCTTAAGGAGAAAAAGAAAGCTTGCTCGGTTATAACTGTAGTGATAGTGAGAGTTTGATTAGATGGCCTACCATTGTTAAAGAAGGAGATATCGCTGAATCGTGCGATTAAGGGAAGAGTTCATATTGCTGCAGTCTCAGTAGGCGCCCTTGGCACGTGAATTTCTCTGAGTTTACAGTAATGGTTAGCTCCTAGAAACACTTATCAGGATGGCCGTGAAGCGACAGAATGATTTACACGGTTTCTCTAACACTGAAATAAATATTAAGTGTATCTAACCCTAGTCTGCGTTGACGTGGTACCCATTAAAATCAAGTGGAGTAGGAGCATTGGATGTGAAAGATCAGTACCGGCGGACAGCTACACAAAGCGTCTTCTTCATATTCAACCCCAAAAAGTGTTCTCTTTTGGCTTCTGTAGCCCTTGCGCACACAAAAAAAGACTCCGCGGCCAACCATTTGGCCGCTTTCTTCATCCTTCATCTGTCGTCGCTTCTTCTCTAGGGTGAGTCCATCATGGCCTCCAGCATCTCCAGGAAGAGTTTGTGCATAGGCACGCCGCCACGGGTTTTGATACTGTAGAAGGTGGTGAGGGCCCGGCCGGCAGTCTGCCTGAGGAGGGGCAGGGTGAGGAGAAGACGTCCCGCACGCTGAGGGTCATCGGGGTGTCGCTGCACCTCCAGCTCCAGCAGAGCCTGATGCAGCAGGTCCCGTAACTTCTGCACCGCCTCCATGTCCTCAATGTACACAGAGTCTGAAAGAGGAGAAGAAAAGGATGAGTGATTAGACCCTTGTATCTAAACAGACCTGTTTACAAACTGGTCACTTTATGCACTTTCTGTGATCCGATCATAACTCTGGGAGAATTGCTGAGTAAATTGTTATTATTGTTTTTTTGTGCACAAAAAGTATTCTCGTAGCTTCATAATATTACGGGTGAACCCCTGGTGTCACATGGACTATTTTACCAAAGTCCTTGCTACGTTTCTGTGCATAGAACGTGGCAATATCCTTGCTTTCTATGGAGGGTCAGAGAGCTCTCAGATGTCATCAAAAATAATTTGTGTTCCGAAAATGAATGAAGTTCTTACGGGTTTGGGGTGACATGAGTAATTAATGACATTTGTGGGTGAACTATCCCTTAAAAGCAAATTTTACTTCTAATAATAAACATGTGAGAGTGTCATAGGCAGATATGACAATGCTAATGCTACATGCATCGTCACAAATAAGTAGCTGAGTATCTCTTCAACAAACCAACGTGCAGACTGATTAAAATGAAACTGAAAGTTAGCCACAGACACTTAACGGTGAGCGTAATTTCACCAAGTATAAGAAGTTCCTGGATGAACATTGTTGCTGATCCTGGAACAACATTCCATTCAACCAATCAGATTTAAGGGATAATTTTTCAGGAAATATCTGTTTTAGGCTTGTGATCAGGGTTAGGTGCTTCTACACCCTTGTTAATCTGCTTTCATTTCCAACTGATTTTAGTCATAGATTTTGGGTAGGGTTAGGGATAAGTCTATATTTTTGAACAGTAATGTTGATCCAGGATCATGTCTTACTTAACACACACAATAATTCATTAAAAGTAGTAATACTAACTTATATTTTCAGATGCCGCTCTCTCTCCTGTTTTTCATCTAGAAATTAGCTAACAATAAATAAAATGCTGTGCATATCTGTTGCTTTTATGACATGAACGTAAATTTGCATATAGAGTGGCAATTGTAAATCTGATTTATGTCCGATTTGTGGAGATACATTTATGTGGCCAGGTGTAAATGGAATGTAAATGGAATTGTTTTAACAAATCAGATAGATATCCAATCAGAGAAAACGCATGAAGTGACTAGCTGCAAATAGGCCAAATAAAACCAATGCGTTTCAGGAGAACAAAATTGTAACTTCTGAGAAAACTGGCACAAAAAAAAAAAGACATTTTAACTACTGAGGCCACTTTCTGAAAATACTGAACTACATGTGGCTTATGGAGTGCAGACAAAACCCTCTGATGAACTTACAATTGCTTTATGTCTGGAATGACATTGATCTGTTCTACAAGCAAATTATACAGTGACGTTTTTGATGAATTTATCCAAAAATTAGAATAGAATGCTCAGACATTCTAACATTTATCCACCTCAAGTGAGCACATATGGTTTTTATGCGTATGTAGGAACTTTTTCGTATCTTTGTGTTTCCACCTGGCTATTTTATGCATTATACCAAAATCTGCATAAAAGTATGTAGATGAAATCTTGGAGAGAAAAAAACAAAAAACAAAAATCACATTTGGTCAGACCAACAATTTGTCCAACAGAGGACCTAAACGTCACAGATTTACCTCTTGGCTGAATTAAAAAAAGACAGCTGCAGGTTTGCAAGTGTTTGTTTATTTTTTTTATAAAACGTATTTTAAAATGTTACTCACTCCTGTGATAAAAATCTGAATTTTCAGCAGCCGTTACTGCAATATTCAGTGTCACATAATACTTCAGAAATCATTCTAATATGCTGATTTAGAGCTCAAGAAATATGCATTATTATTATTATTATCAATGTTTAAAACAGTACTGTTTAAATTTACCAGACCCTAAGTTTTTTCTAAATGCTAGTGTACATTTTTACATTTTAAATGTATTATTAGATGTATTGTCCCTAGTCCGTGACATACTGTTTGTTGCGATATCCAAAGTAAATTCTGCATGCGCTAAGTCCAATGTTGCTGCAGCTTTATGAGGATTAGGAACAGTTACAAATGCAGTTGTGTAACAGCTATTCAAGAAATCCAAAACATATAAATCTCTTTTTCTAACTAACGCTTGCCACTTGTGCCAAAGGTCACTGGCCCAAGAATAGTTGTATTGGTGGGGGTTAATGTTTAGCATGTACACACAGATATGTGAGGTGTAAGGAAGAGGTCTTGGGTGTGTTCAAGATTCAAAGAATGCGACTCCCAGTATTTGCATAACAAATACAGATTCTGTGGGTGAAGCAGATACGGGGGTTGAATTGAATATTTACAGTAATCAAAAGTTTCAAGGGTTCTTCCGGGTGGGGGATGAATTTGTACAAGCAGACAGTGACAAGACAGGTACGTTTACAACACAAAACAGAATGCGGTCTGGTCTGAATTACTGGCTGACTCAGTCGGGTCATGCAGGTTGTGATCAGAAGGTAAACGGTTGGTCAGGGAACAAAAATAGACTGCGGAATGAATGAGTCATTAATAGGAACATCTTGACAGGAAGTGCACCTGAGTTGGTGAGTGCGATGGCCTTGAGCATGACGAACTCCTCGCGGTCCAGCTGCAGGGCTCTGAAACGCCGAGCGAGCTGGCTGATGGCGGCGTTGAGTTCGGTCAGACCAGCCACACGAGACATCTCCTCATCCAGCACAAAGTCCTCAGCAAACACCACCTCATCTTCACAGCCGAGAGAACGGTAAGCCACCCCCAGAACCAACACCTCCAGCCACACTGACTGCAGCACCGACATCTGGTCAGCCAGTGACAGAGACAGAAAGCCTGGATGAGAGAGAGAGAGAGAGAGAAAAAAAATGCCACATGTCCACTGGTGCAGAAGAAAACATGCTCAAAATACACAAACACATATGTCTTAAAGAGATATTTCACCCAAAGTGAATGCTGGCATTAATTACTCAGCCTTGTGTGGTTCCAAACCTGTAAGACATTTGTTCGTCTTCGGAACATGAATTAAGATATTTCTGATGCATCCCTATAGACAGCAAAGATCCTAACATAATCAAGGCTCAGAAACGTAACAAGAAAAACGTTCAAATAATCCATGTGACATCAGTGCTTCAAAACTAAGCTTTGCTCCACTGACCGCCAGTTATTTTTACAGATTTCATTAAGTAGTACTGTAGTAAAATGCAGATATTAAAAGGTGAAACTCCTTAGTGATGATGCATATTTTGTACAGGCAAGTAGATGAAGCCAGAATACAAACGCAACGTTTTATGTTAAGTGGTTTCCCATGGGAAACCAGTATAAGGAAAACACTGAACCATTTAGCAGACTTTCCTATGTAAACTACACATCGTTAATATAGAGATTACTGAATTTGATCTTTTAATGTTACTTTTTTAAATATATTAAAGCAATTTAAGTGTTTCTACAATGTTTTGTCACGCTGTTTAATGATTGAAATGTTGTCGCGGGTGCTTAATATGTATTGCAAATGGCCAAAACTTTCATCAAAAATTCATCAAAAATATCTTAATTTGTGTTCACAAGGTGAACAAAGGTCTTATGGGTTTGGAACGACACGAGGGTGAGTAATTAACAACAGAATTTTATTTTTGGGGTAAACTATCCCTGTTTTAAAAGACTGTAAAAGCTTGGTCAAAAATCAGATGGGTGTACTGAAACTGTGTATTAGTGTAAATGCAGCCGAAAAGATTTGCCACAGTCTATTATATATCAGTATGATTAATTCAACATTTTAAAAATTACATGAAAAAGAGAAAACCACTTAACACTGGTTACTGAATAATTGGTCAGTAAAAATGTAAGCAATATTTGCTTAATTTAAAAAAGGCTACATAATATTAATACTGTTGTAATGTTTTAATTCATGAATGTAATTCAATATAGTAATATGTAACGATGTGAAACTTCAGCACTGAGAGTAGACTTCGAAATGCTTATAAAAGATGTCATCACCTCGAGACACATTTTTCGCCACTCATTTGCATAATGTTGAACATTTCTCAACTTTTTGACTCTGTCAGCACTGTTAATCCCACAATCCTCCCCTCCTACAGAGACTGAAAAGGCCCTCTCATCAGATCTAGTGTATGTGGAGTGCAGAGAGCGGGATAAGAGTTGTTGTTGAGTACCTAGACACGTTGGACACTCACAATAGCGCTCTAAATTTGGAGGTCTTGAAAATAGCCAGAGACTGACAAAAGCGGTTGAAATCGCTCCTTCCAAGACTGAGCTCGGACAGCAATTAGGAGAAAAGTCTTCCACGTTCTGACTGGAGCTCTGACTCACCTGCTCCAGTTCCCTTCAATTATAATCTTTCTTTAGGCACCTGTTCTCTACAGACAGCTGTGATTGATCAGCACTTCCAGGCAGTGCACAAATGTGGAAATATCAGTGACTAAAAAGCTGTTATCTACAGTAGCTGGCTTTTTCATAGCCTCCTGAAATATTAGGCTGTTATTGGCACATTAGCATTTGATGTGCTTTCCTACCAACCACCAAGTATATTAGTGCAACTTCGCTAGCAAGTAACACTTCCCAGTAGAAAGTGTAAGTAGATAAACCATTTGCATGAGTTAACATGATGAATAACTTGTAATGAATGAAAAGAGGATATTTCAAGAAGAGAATGTCTGGTCCTTTTTGCACAGATTGCAAGTGATCTTTGCCACTATAAAAAGCAGTATAACACATAAGCTGTATATGAATTTTAAAATCCTTACTAGTTGTTTAAAACACAATTTGATGCCACTGAACTGGCAGGTGATTCCTGACAAAATCCAGTGATTATTTCATCCTCTATTTTTCGAATACACTGCAGGGTGCGTCACATTTAGTTCCCTAGCTTGTGAATCACTATATAATGTACACTAGCTGTGTTTCATGTACCAGTAGACACTAATTAGGAATTAATTGGCAGGAATTAGATAACTGGTAGAGATTTTAGACCAGCATCTCTATTGCGGTTACATGCTCACATGATGTTGTTGTGCTACATGGTCATGAAAACTATCAAATAAACTTGTTTTAAGCATTGCGGTTAAAAAACAAGTGATTTTAAGCCATTAAAACGCAATCAGCAGTGAAAATGAATTAATTTCACTATATCCATGCACTGTCAAAAAGGCACACGCACATTAAGACAGTGTTTATAGTGCACGGGTGTATTAAACAGAGTCATTTTTGCTGCTTTATAGGCCTTGATACACACACTTTCATGTGTCAAAATGCCCGTCTTTGCATACAACCTTGTAAACACCTTGTAAACAATTTAGGTCTTCAGTGAAAGCAAACAGCTGAGAAAGAAAATGCGTGTAACAATATATTGGATCCGGGCAGCTCTTAAAGTGGCAGTAGTATAATATTCCTGCTGTCTGTCAATCATGTTAATCAAATAACAAAAGTAAAAATCTTTCATTGCTCAACTAAATCACTTTTGTAACTTTAAAAGGCAGGGTAAGCGATTTTTCAAAAATGAAAAAGTTGGGGCCGAGTACCCAAACAAACTTGTAGCCAGTCAGCAGTAAGGGGCGTGTCTACTAATGATGTAGAGGAAAGTGCTTTCAGTGAACAGCGGATAACATGGTATAACATTGTTTCTGCTTTGTTTTACAGAGCTTATTGTTGCCTGGGTTGGGTAGGCTACATATGTGAGGGGCGGAGCTATCAAAATAGGGGTGAGACCCTTTTGGGGTAGTAAGAAATATATATTTAATTTACACAGTGATGAATTTGAATTGTTTTTATTCATTTGATTACTTTATACAATGTATGTAGCATTTCCTATTTACTGGTTCTACTGTAGTTCTTTTTTCCTATTGCTTGCAAGTATTCTATTCTTATTAAATCACTCAACGTTTACTTTTCTTCAGTGAGCTTGAGTTTTTTTATTTAGGCTAGTATTAATTTTTTGTGATGTTAACACTGGAATGATGAAATTTCTAAGGTGTCAAACATGTTGATATCATAAAGACCTTTTTTAAAGCAAAAATACCTGTATTGTTATATATATTGTCACCGTGAAATAAAATTATTCACATCTTGATATAACCCGTAATGTCCACAAATACACACTTCAGAATAAGGAAACATGATGACCATTGAGGCTCCCTGGTTTTCACTGTGCTTTGTAGAGAGTCAACGTTTCAGAGCACCGGACTGTTTTTGCGATTGATACAGCCTCCCTGATCAGTGCCCTGAGTACTGAGATGCACACTATGTTTTCAGGCAAACTGATATAAACCCCTTAGTCAGACAATCAAATAAGAGCTTACCAGATTGAGAAATTACTTTCTAGTTTCAAGTGCAATATGAATCTGACAGTGAATCAGACTGAGACAGGCAGAACTCAAGTGCTAGCTTGAGTTAAGTAACAGGAGAGTGAGTAACCGGTAGCTCGAAACCAGAATAGCTTCATTGACATGGTCTCCTTGCCAACCGTCTTGCTGTTCCTCTTCTTGCTCTCACTTACCAGGAATGTGTTTGGCCCAGCCGATGATGACAACTAGTTCCCGGTCGGCCAGGTCACAGAGAGTGGTGAGCGTGCGCTGGGCTGTGTCAGGCTGCAGGGGGTCTGGCATAGCAAACAGCTTTTCTGGCTCCGCCACCAGCAGATGAGACACAATGATGCTGGATGAGCCTGAGAGAAACAAACTCAACATTACTCAGCTGAAGAATCAAGTCAAGTTCATGCAGCAGTAATTACAGGCTGTAAAATTTGTTTGTTTAAAATAAATCAATTAAATTACACATATATATATATATATATATATACATATACATATACATTTCATTACCCTTCTCTCCCTCCTTCCTTAAAGGTATCGGCGCACTCTGGTATGTAGCATTCTCCACCTCCGGGCGTCTCTTATATTTCTGCCGTCCACCTCTGACTCTGTCCAGGCGGACACCTACACCAAACACGAATTAGGATTAGGATTTTGGCACTGGCAGTGGATCACACCGTACACTGAGGTACTTAGGTATCGTAAGAGAGGATTGGTTGTACTGGCCAGGTGCCACCTTACCTTCTTTGAGCATGCCTACTTTGAGGCACTTGGTAAAACGACACGCTTGACAGGCCTTCCTGCGGCGCTTAGTGATCTCACATTCATTGGAGGCAGGACAACTGTACTCAATATTACCTGTTGGATGGAGGTCAGGACGTCATACAACAGTTCAGAGTAGTTTTCTACAGTAATATGTTATTGTAGAAAATAGCACCTTATTATATCAAACTGTTTTTTTTCTAAACAATGAATAACAATAATTAATACAAAAAGCAATCTTTTTTTTGTCAATATTATTAATGTTTTATATATGTGACCTTAGACCAGTGGTTTTCAAACTTGTTCCTGGGGACCCACAGCTCTGCACATTTTGCATGTCTCCCTAATTTACACAC
>JAUMHE010000032.1:3749849-3780694 GCA_032359235.1 Enteromius mattozi | reverse complement strand
TTGAGTGTGTCAGATAAGGGAGACATGCAAAATGTGCAGAGCAGTGGGTCCCAAGGACCAGGATTGAAAACCACTGCCTTAGACCACAAAAGCAGTCAATTTTTAGAAATTAAGTTTTATACATCAGCTGAATAAATAAGTTTTCCATTGATATATGGTTTGTTAGGATTGGACAATATTTGAAATCTAAAATACTAAATACTAAGAAAATTGTCTTTAAAGTTGTATTGCATATTATTAATCAAAAATAAAGTTTTTATATATTTATAGTAGTATCTTTACTACTATAACTGGAATATGATCTTTACTTAATATTCTAATGATTTTTGGCATAACAGAAAAATGTACAATGTATACAATGTTTTTTCTGGCTATAAATGTACCCCAACGACTTAAGACTGGTTTTGTGGTCCAGGGTCTCACACACACACACACACACAGACACAGACACACATATAACATAAAAATAATATTTTGTGTATATAAAATTCTAACGAATTATATATATATATATATATATATATATATACACACACATGTGTATATATATATATATATGTATATATATACATATATATAATTAAAATAACAAATAACAAATATCTATACATGTGAACAACTAATCAGTAATGATTTCTGAAAACAAAATCTTGAAAATAAACTTAATTATGAGAGAGACATAACTCACATTCAATTCAAGTCATCATTATTTATATAGTGTGCGTACTACAATCCAAATTGTGTTAAAGCAGCTTTACAGTATTAAACTGGGAAATAATGTGTCTTTCTCCTCTGGCCAGTAAAGGCTTGTTGTTCAGCAACTGCATTCAGTTCAGTGAAGCTTTCTTTAGAATTATTCAAAGTGATTAATTAAAAGGAATCAGCTCAGATAAGACATTTCTTTTCAAATCAGATTGCAGTTGTCGTGCATTACGTTTATTTGTGTGCAACAGAAAAACGTTTTCTTGGTATTATTCAAAAGTATGCAATTTTTAAATCTCATCACATTCAATTCTAGATAAATATGATTTGTTCTGCCGAGAAGCTGACGCAGCGGTGGCTCTCAGGGGGACAGGAAACACTGATCCACAAAACTAGCGGGCTTGGCTTACTTACAAGTTATCCGTAAGGACAAGTGAATCTGGTACACAGCATGACATGCTCACCCTGTATGGTTCTTTTGAAGAAAGCCTTACAGGCTTCACAGGAAGCCACTCCGTAGTGGTAGCCAGACGCCACATCTCCACACACCAGGCACAGCCTTTTGGGAAGCGTACTTAGCGCATATTTGCAGCGCCCTCCTCCGCTACCGGTAGAGCCCTCCTCGGCTCCATCCGCACCCTCCTCCTTAAAATGGCAACGTAACGCAGGCGTGTAAGGAGGCGGGGAGTAGCGGCCAGCGCCTTCTCCTCTGGATCCCCCTCCTCCGCTCTGAGAGGAGTCTGAGGACGCTCCTCCCGGGCTGGTCCTCCCGCCGCCGCCGCCGCCGCCGCCCCCTCCTCCTTCGGGACTGCTGGGTTCAGCCTTTATGTACAGGTCGGAGCGTCGCTCTCTGGAAGACATGATACCTGTGGAGCAAAAATGAGTGACAGTCAAGACCTTTCAGTTTTTATTTCATTATAATCATCATCACCTTGAAGGTCAAGATTGGATGTTTCAACATCTGACTGACTTTCAAAATCCTGTTTTAAATCTGATATATATCTGGTATCCAGCCATTTGACATACATCAAAATGAGGGCATGGGGATTACTACTTGTGAATCCTGAAGGTTAATCAGCAGATTGAAGGTGAAGTCATGCATCTAATGTCACAGAACAACCAGCGTCTGAAATTAACACAGGCTTGAGGGGAAAATGCCAAGAAAAATTAATAAAAAAAAGCCTCCAAATTCAAAAGGGGGAAAATGATAAAAATGTGTTTCATAAATGCAATAAAATATGCTAAGGTTAAGCAATATCACAGCAGAAACATTCAGTACAATTGCAAATTTGATATTGATTTTATATGACTTTATATTCATTTTAAGTGGGTTACATTTTAGGCATGATATTGTCTGTTTTGAATAAATATTCTGAATTTATTCAATTTAAAGATTTGATAAACATAGTCAACTTTTAATAAGATTAGAGAAAATGTGCACCCACAACCAAGGAAATCCGTTTGTTTGTTTTATTTATGCATGCTTGTAGGTATCAGCAAAAATGGCTATTTTGGCTTTTTCTTAAGAAGCAATGACTATACACGTAACCACAAAAGAGTTTGAATATTCAAATAAGCAATGATTAAAAATGTCTTTTCATGTATTTTAATGTCTGATATGAATTAAAATGGGACTTTCTACACTCAAAAATTCTTACACAAGTCAAAATGTTTTTATAATAATTTTTATTAGTTATGAGAACTACTAAAAAACAAAATAAATCCAAGACCGTGCTGTTGTCAGCCTAGTGCGTCTTGTCAGATCTTAATGCAGACGCAGTCTGTTTGTCTTAAGAGAATGTAAACAGGTAGAACAAAAAAAAACAAAACAACACATGTCTTAATATTGAATATGTGCAATAGGCTTTACAGTGTAAACACAGCATAAAGCTCCTTTAAACAAGAATTTTTAAAGAAGCAGAAAATTACAAAGGATTTTTTCTTGGAACTAGTTTATTTTGCAGTAAGCCTAGCTCTTCTTTCCATTCAGTTACCATGCAGGTGCATGCTGAGCAAGCAGACAACATTCAACGAATAAAGCTATATGTCTTCACTCTCTTAAGCAGTGTTATGTTAGCATGTCCGCGAACCGCTTCCTTTGTTTTCCCCACTGAGACCTCCAAAAAACCAATTAATCAAAATTCCCAGCAGCACCCAAGAGAGAAGACATTGTAAGAAAGTGCTCGACACGTTCACACAACAGCAGCTCTAATCGTTAATCTTAAAAATATCTTGAGATCTCGTTCTACTGGCAGTATCAGGTATGAATACATGGGTTCAGTATTAATAAATTACCTTAAAGTACTGCTACAAGATCTAAACACAACACATACAGCCTTTCAAACTGTTGATGCATTACAAGGGTTCTCCTAGAGAGCAGAACACACATATGTACATGACAGAATTCTGCACAAATCTGTCCATAATCCCAGTGGCATGGCCTCCACCCACACCAGATTAGGGTCATTAATCCAGGAGAGAGAACCAATCCTCTAATTATACCTCCACAAGTGATGCCCTGCAGTCTCTGAACTGCTCCACGGTACCCATGGTCCATGAACCCCCCCTCAGGGACAAACTGACCTATCATGCCATTTCTTAAATTTGCTGATCTTGCCATTTTAAGCATTTTTTGCGAGAAAATGAAATGTTCTAGCACATTAACACATAAAAATTACCCAAGTTGCAGAAGGACTGCCAAGTAGGGAACACAACTAGCAGTGACATCTGCTCTATATGATTACAAAAGCAATACTGGGTCTGTGAGCTTCCTGACTGAAATATGAGTCGTATATTGTATGAACTATATATAGGTTAATGCACATATACTGAGTCATCATGATTATTCATTGTCTGCTACTCAGATTATGGTCAAAAACTACATTTGCTCCTTCATTTGTCCTTGGTGGACATCACACACACACTCTATTCCCCTTTCACCTGGTTGTGTGTGATGTGTTGCAACTTTGGCGAGTGTGCAGAATGTAACTGTGCCCCAATGCCTTCAAGTCCACTGTACTTTCTGCCAAACTTACATAACACCCGAACTTTGAATTTAACCTATACTCCCCATACTAACAGAGAAGACTGCTTATATGATAAATATGGAAAATTTATGAGAACTGTTTCCTAGTTACAACAAACCACCGTGGAGTTTACAAGTCCCTTGTTCTCACTCTGTAGTTTTGACCTGTTCAGAGGTTGTTTTACAATACTTTGAGTTCACCAGTGACCACGTGGCTACAGGGAGGGCACGCGCCGCTGCGCCGGTTCACAGGAGGCAAATGATTCAATCGCTCATTGTGAGGACAAGCCGAGATCTCTAAATCCCTAATCAAACTGAGGGAACCGGATGATGGAGGAACGTTCCTGTTCAAACACATGTAAATGACAGATTACAAAGGAAAAGGCGCAAACTAATCATGCGGTGCCAATGACCGTCACCACACCCGCGGCGGCTCACGTGAACCTCACCGATGTGCGACATCCGATTCGGTTCATTACATAGAAATGGGACTTTAAACAGGTAGCTTGTTTAAAATTTGATGTGGTGATGAAAATCCAACACATTTCCGGGTGTCGGTTCTTTCGAACAGTTCGTTCCAAAGAACCGGTTCAAAACGATTTAGCGGCTTTCTTGCGTCATGGCGTTATTACGCAATCACGTGGTCCCTATCATCTCGGCGTGGCGTATTTAACTCTAAAATCCTCCAGTAAATACATACTGCTGTTTGATTAATAAGAGTGCAGTTTGTTGCAGCCACGATAAACGTAACGTTAATTTGCATCCACTGAGTTTTTGCACGTTTTCATAAATGCTATTAATTAAAACTAAACCGCTTGATTGCGTGTCGATATAACTGTTATATAACCAAATCGTAAATATATTTACAGTACGTTTCATTTGTACTATTTCTGCTATAAACAGCATCTTCACTCGGTTCTCTGCTCATTACGAATCGGACGGTTCTCGGTTCAAAGAGTCGGAGCTGTTCACTCGAGGACCGCTCGAACCGAGTCAGTCCGGTTCACTTAAAAGATGCCTCAAAATACCAATTCGTTCACTCACGAATCAGACGTAGCTAATGTGAATGTGAAAACAACAATATTTAGTGTGCTATTTTACAACTTTATCAACCAAATCAAACACTTCCTATAGTAACTTACTCTGCAAAGCTGCACAGCCTAAATATTTACATCCGGATTGATGCTTGTTTGGATTCGTAAGTTTGAATTCTTGTTTCCCTTTCTATGCATTTTCAAAGTCACTTTTGTGTTTAACTTTGTGTTGCTCCCCACTTATAAGAACACGCTAAACTAGCTTAGCTTTCGCTAACTTACCTTTACTCATTCAAGATACGTCCCACCTCCTCCTAACGTCTCTACCGGCATACATGTAGCCAAAATTACCTATTCATCGACCATCAGGCACAAAGAAATATGCCTGCGTTCCCATAAACATGCCTGAATAAGCTTGGTTTAGTTAGCAGTGTGCATCTCTGAACTTCACTTTCCCCCTGACAAACGTGTCATGAGTCATTGGCTGCCTTCAGGAGGGAGGAGAGTTGCTCAGAGGCAGCCACGCACTTTTACTAAATAGATTCAATCACGCAATAATGATCGATAAAAAGAAAAAGCTTTAGCATTTAGTGACTGATTATTCCATGATATAATAAAAGCAAAGGGGAAAGAACGAGGCACTGAGGCAAGTCGTTTGTTTTTCTTCAGCTCAAGGCAGTTATGTTAATAAGTTTGATGTAATGAGAGACAGAAAAGGTCAAAGGAAAACCAGGGACTCTAAATACAGCAGTTCTGAACTCAAATAGATTTATGATATGACATATGATATGTGTTTTATGATTCCTAAGGCTACTGAAGATCCTCAGCTTTTAGCTGCATAAACATTTTTCTTTATATTTGATTTATATGCTAAACAGTGTTACATCAGTGCTTCAAAGAGGGCATATATGATTTAAAAATATATATAAAACAGAGTATAAATAAACATATCTTTTATAATAAAATATAAGAGTGAAATATTTACAACTATTAGCTTACCTTTTGCTCAGAGGCCAAAGGTCTTTAGTCTTGTGTATGCTGAAAATCCTCTCTCTTTCTTTTGATGTCAGAAGACTACAGGTCAGTTCAAACTGAGCATCAGGAACCCTTATAAGAAAAGAGAAAATTAGTCATCAAAAGTATGTATGAGACTGAATATACATAACAGGTCTATGCATTAGAAAATAAGGCCTTATAATGGATTGCATCAGCAGAGCTAAATTATAAATAATACCAGAACATTCACTAGTCTGAGCCACATTCGTCATCTCGAAGCTAAAACTAAATTAAACCGTCCATAAAAGCACTGCAGGTTTCTAACAAAAATATCAGATTTAATCAGACAACATTAGCTGTGAATGTGGTCTCAGCATTACGTATTGCACAGTGATTTATCTCTCTTTTGTTTGTTTAAAAAGAAAAGAGTATGTCCTGGTCAATGTCAATAAACCTCATGTAGAGGTGATTTGTACCCCATAATAATCTGTGTCTATTACACCGTATCCATGTTTTACACCACACCAACTACACCATTAGTACAAAATGCTGACTGAGGGAGAAACCATTTCTTTGTCTTTCTCTCATGCACCCATTCTCTGGTCCCGCTCACTGCCATTCACTCAATCTTCACACGCATTCGGACACTCTCGTATGATTTCTGTGCACAACATTCCCCTCCCCCCCCCGTTCTCTGACACATTCCAAAGGTCAAAGTCACTGGAGGGGCTTGAAGGACAGGCACAGGAACTCCAAAAGATCTCTCTGTGAGTGTGACCGCAAATACATGTGAAGAACAATGTGAAAGACAATCTAGAAAGTTCAAAGTAAGAATAGATTCTTACTTTAAATAAGATAAACGTTAACTGGAATCTCTCTTTTTTTTATATGCTTCTCATTTCATTTAGTTTAACTTGATAACTAAAACTAAAATGTAATCAAATATTATATAGACATTTAAAATAATATTAAAACGGACAAAAACAGACAATTATTAAAACTTAAACTAAAATTCAAATGAAATGTAAAAAAACCCTCAAAATAATTCAAAATAAAAATAATAACTAAGGCTAAATTGAATTTTATTAAGCTTAACTAACAGTGGGGAAAAAATAAATAAATATATAGACATTTTATAAAAAAAATTATAATAAAACTCACAAAAAATTACAATTTAAAAAATGGAAAATATAAAAATAAAATCTAAATCAAAATCGTAATAAAATAAAATTCTGATACTAAAACAATACTGCGCAAAAGTATGGATAATTTGTGATTAGGTTAACACGAATCACATAATAAAGTTTTATGTATCTTGTTCAGGTATTAACTATTTAATTACTATTTAACTATTTATTTAATTATATAAATGTAAAGGTTGACAATGAGAGAAACATGCAAATAAACTAAGTTAGTAAGGCTTTTATTAACATTTAGGACCGGTTGAAGCACCCCAAATACTTGTCAATAAATCTGATCTGACTCTTATATCCTTCCAAGTTACCTGTTATGAAAACTTATGTAATAATCATCACTGAATAATGAAGTTTAAAATCACTTTGTCTTTATCACTTTTTTTTTCAATGTCCAAAAATGAAATTGTGATTTTAGTCTTCAGTGCTGCAGTTGTTTTGTAACATTAGTTAAAGATTTCTACTTGTCTTTTTATATCCCTTTAGGTTACTGATTTATTAGCTCTACTTCAGAATGCTAGTTGTGTTTGGTGGCATTGGTCCTATTCTTAAACTAGTCACAGTAGTCCGTATTGTCGTCAGTTGCTGCTTTGTGTAAAATTAAAGCATAGCAGCAGTGATCAACTGTTTTCTAATCTAAAGTTTACTGTGTAAATCTGACTCTCCGCAGAGAAATCTGAGATAAGTAGCATGTCAGCCTTTGAACTTCGACTACAGTATGCATGCATTACAACTGTACAGCAAAGACTGTCAGAGCAAGCCTCAAAAGGTGACCTTGTTCACCGAGCCTTGACAATTGAAAGGTTAATTGCTAAACTGGATTACAACTTCTTAAGAACAGAGATTCCCAATCACATCCAAGAGGGGCCTAGTGGTCACCAACACTTCAAAGACTGTTTCTTTAAATTATTTATACACAGCCATTAGAAAAAGGCTTTTTTTTTTTAAATCACAAATGTAACCTACATAGTAACTACTTTTTATAATAAATATCTGCAATAATGCTTGACACATTATTCACCCTTGACCTTTTTTAATCAACTCTGGTGAAACCAGTTACGACTAGGGATGTCAATTTTCGATCATTTCCACAATCGATTGTTGTTTATATTAACGATCAATTAATCGATTAATCGTTAACCTTAATACTGCAAAATGTATCTGGGCATCTATTGCAGGGGCATATAGTCAACGACATGACGGCATGTGCAAATAGCTCTCCAAATGCCAGCTTCCTCACCCAAATGAAAGGGCATATTAGTCTAAATAAAAGGTTAGTAGCAGGATATTAAAATGAATAGATGTGATTGTGATCATTTGATAAAATTCAGAGAGCGCGCTGTAGTTTCGCGTGGCAGCAATGTTTGCAATTTACATGATCGGATTTAAAATAAAAGGATTTTGGAAGAAGTATGGCACCCAGGGCTGTGACGCGCGGTCATAGATCTGCTTCCAAAACCTAAGCGCTGCTACGGCAAAACACAGGCCTGCTGTTACCCATCTGAAACATTTCACTGTGAGAATTATGACACAAGTGAGGTACAAAGCTTTGTTAATAAGAGAAATAATTGATTAGCGGGTAAATAATACATCGCGACTATGATTTTAGATTCATGCCAATTTACGCATGCATTTAAATCAAGCTATACGCCGCTTCTGTTTTGCTGGATGGTCACGAATTTAATAATATTAGATTTTTTTCCGCAGATTCGCAGGTTTATTTTATTGCGCGTGTTTTGCGCATGAGCTGCACGCACCCCAAAATGAAACTGATTAATCGACCATGATAGCTTTAATCGATTGCATCTCTTATCGACAATTAATCGAGCACCGATTAATCGTTGACATCCCTAGTTACGACTTTTAAAACATTTGCGACCAAGTGGAAAAAAAGATACTAAAACTGTATCCTTGTCTTGTTATCCAGTGATATAAAAATGCTAACTAAAAAATAAAAGCTAAAGATTATATATTTCTCAGTTTTTGCTATATTGTTAATAATACTCATTTATACAAAAACGCACTGACTCGTTTGTTTTTTCAGTTTTTACATGCATGCTAGCATATGCACAAAGTGCTGTGGTGTGAATTTTGTTATCAGCATAGTACCTGCATACTGCAGATGTACAGCCCAATTTTTCCAAAGTATACTTCAGTTCTTACATGTACACTAGTATAGTGTGGCATATAATATGCTAAATTTTGTCACCAGCAGAGTATGTGCATGCTGTATACGTGTTTCTAACCGCTCAGTCTAAAACTGGACTAGGATGACATTTTTAGTGTCCATATGTCCACCTCTTGTATTTGCAATTTGCACTTTACTTTTCGAATAGATATGTTCGAATGTGACAAGTGGCGTAAAAAATCTACTGTGGAATTTATACTGACAACTAGTGGCAGGATGCAGAATCACATAGATTTCAGTTACTAAAAATAAAATCAACTTTGCAATAAACCCTTGTTAATTTAAGGATAGTCACGTGATCTTAACATGTCTGCCCCCCCTCCAAGACAACTGTCCCCATGTAAAACAATCAGCTTTTATTGACATGACTGGAGTTAATTTCTTGTTATAGTACGTCATTTTAAACTCTTTGTGCGTTAAACCTTTTAATAAGGTAAACGATTAAGTACGTAAAGCGTTAAGTACGACTATTGATTACATTTGACAACATAACCACTGTCACTAAGTCTACTTCAAAGTGTCCACACAGACAAATTAAATTACTACCTCTTTGTACCAACTGCATTACGTCAGTGACGACGTGAAATGCCTCAAATACAAGAATGCAAAGCAGATGTGTTGCGCCTGAGGTAGTTTGTTTCCAGACTGAAGGGCTGTACTGGAAATGCGACATGACTCGAGTACAAGAGTCCGAGGTAAAATCTTACGCGCTGACACAATGTAAGAGGCTAGGGGACAACTCGATCAAGGTCAGCGTGCTGCAAAGTGTTACTGCGGACTTTCCCCCCTTTTTATCGTAATAAGAGCGCATAATACTCATTTATATGCAACGAATAAGCTAGAGTCTGCGAATTTAAATGTTAGGCACTACATCAAATCTGCCAAGACGTGTTCTGGCGCTGTTAGTAGTCCTACAAGCAAACTATCAGAACACACTGACCTATTTACAGTGTAAAGTTTTTACTGCTGAGCGTAACATTGGAAATATTGGTAGCGACAGCGGACATTTGCCAGTGATGGGCTGTATGACATCAGAATCACGATTATCAGACAGCTTCACCAGGCACATTAAATGCTAAATGTTTACACTAGCACAAAATAAAGGAGCATTGCGTTGCTTGGAGCCGGTCGGATGAACACTTACCAGGATTTCAGATAGCATTGCTGGTGCCTCGAAGTCAAACCAAAGAAACTCTTGAGCCAACACTAAATCCGATATTTACATATGCACATATATCACATGTATCACAGTACTCAGTCTTGTCCTACACGCCGATTAAAAGAGCAGATGCTCTGCCTATTTGTTAAAGGGGCTACCTTAGCAATTCTGGTGCTGTATTAAGTACGATAAGCTCTATGTGACATAAAATCAATGCAACTACTCGATATTTAGAATGAATGGCGGCGCGCGTGCAATCGGTTGAGCAAACGCGTATGTTTAATCCATGTTTGATTCGCTCTTCCCTGGACTAGTTCCCCATATTGCTGTTTCGGTTGTCACTGGAAGCCTGGATCCCGTCTTCCGCTAATACAGCTGAGATCCCGGTTACGTATATCCTCGTTCTTTCTCCTCCCTCTCTGCTCTTGCGTCTGCTGTTTCTCCGTTACGTCCGCTCCCGCTTCCAATCACGCGTCCTCGCGCCTCCGTCACAAGCGGCAGCAGAGCTTTAAACAATAAAGAGAAATTGACCTACTGTATGTGTGACTCACGAGTTTACACACTTTTTAGTTAGTATCCGAAGCCTTTATTCAGATTTCTTACATCCCGGGCTATTTTGGGCACTGTGTGAGGGGTAAACGTACCGCGCGTGGTGTAAACCAAAACCATTTAATGACTGCCATGATTCGTGACTACGTAAAATAATTAGGCTTGCGCACAGCGAAAAAACGTTGCATCTCGTCCTGGACTGTAACGCTCGTCAAATGTTGATTGTGCAGTATTTTTAATAGCTGTTTATAAAGGGAATTTTACACATTTTACACATTTTCCAAGGATGTGCCAACCATGAATTGAATAGCTTTTATGAAGGAGTTTAAGTCACTCACGTGCACGCGCAGTGTAAAAATGTACGTTAATAAGGGAAAAATAATTCATGTTAAAATGAACGGATTCTATAATAAATAGAATTTATTACAAAATGTATTATTAAATTATATTTAATAAGACATGTAGCTCTACAGTAAACATTAAAAACAAAGGTTACTGTAAAAAAAAAAAAAAAAAAAAATATATCCATATATAAATTTACAGTGAAATCTGACGTTCCCCAGAAGTTTCTGCATGACGCATTACCTTATGTTTATTTTGTTATGTTATGTAAACCAGGCTGCTTAATGTTACATTTTATTTCATGTTTGCGGCAATTTTGTGTTAGGTTTCCCGGAAGCCTTTTGTAATATATACATGATTATTACTCATTGTTCATAGAAAAACGTATTTTAACATCATCATGTGGCCTTTTGTTTTACTACTTGTTTTAGAAGTGCACAGGTTATATCAACTGATGACGTAAGCTAAAATATATAGCCAGTATGGTCCAAAGAGTCGTGCGTTCAGAAAAACCGAGTCTGTAACGCGACAGAATGCGTCTGTCCCGTAGGCAGACCTGTAAATCAAGCATCGCTTTAGATGGCATGGAAAATGTCAGTCTGCTCGGTCTTGTGACACTGACCCAACTCGCTGCTCTAGGCCTCCCATAGTCAGCTGGTTCATACAACAGCTTTGGGCTGCGAGCCAGCGGCGCAGAGTTCACAGTGACTGCGGAGAGAAAGAAGGAGACACTACAATCCGCGTAACCTGATCACCGCACAGAAAGAGAGAGAAAGAGCGTTGCGTCTCCAAGCCGCGCAATGCTGTAACGGAAAAGAGTCCCGTGTTAAGGAAATAAGGCTGTAGTTGTCTATTTTAGGAATGCAGCCCAGACAGCGTGACTGAAATCTGCCTGTTGTAAAAATACAAAATAATCAGACATTGCTAGGAATACTAATAAGAACGAAATGCATGCACGTGTGCTGGGCTGCTTTAGAAGCAACGGCGCGCTGCACGAAACAGGATTAAAAAAGAAACAGGAAGCGCTAGTGTTCCAGTTGTCATTGAGAACGCACGCGACCTTCACTTCAAGGTCATCCCCGACGCAGCCTACGCTGCATTTCAGCCGAGCTGCATTCTGCCTAATGCTCTTCACACAGAGCTCCTTTACGGCGCGTTTCCTCACATGCCCTCATTCCAACTGTTCTGTCACGGTTTGGTAGATGTTTTACAACTTTTAAAGAGCATCATGAGATCTTTTCCGACGGAGGCTTTTGTGTAAATTTGGTTTATGGCTCTACCACAAAAGGTCACACCTCGGTGCTCTGGAATGCTGATAGAGGTCATGACCCCAGAAACAGGTGGGAACAACTCCACAAACACTAATAGCCTCAAAAAGACAACAGCTGGGAGGTGAAGGCTACGCAGTAAGAGGACACTGAATCATTCTCATGTTAAACAACCTATACACGACACCTTTTTTCTCTTTTTAGCAAATACAAACGAAACGCACACAAATTCATGTGTTGTATCAGACTATATAAGGGACTGCAAATAAAACGTTAGTTAATCTCAGCCAAACAATGCGCTGGCGTAATTCCCACAGATACTGATAAAACCGGTTATTTTAAACATGAGAAGAACTTACTCGAGGTAATTAATAAATAACCTTCTGTAGTTGTAGTCTATTTATGGGAACAAGGGTTGTGGGTATGAAGTGAGTCATAAAAGACTGTCATTTATAATACATAACTTGATGATGGCACGCATATAATGTAATATAATGTGTTTGTGAATACAATCACATCTCGATTTGAATGCAACACAAAACATTTTTCATATCCGTTTAGTATAGATTAAAGTGGCCTATAATGAAATGCATAAAAAAGCGAATGGTGTAATTGCATCATAGTGGACGCGCCGCAGCGCCATCTAGCGGTGATGTAATTATGCAGCAGATAAGTGGATTGTGCCAGTCTGCCGACTAGTGACGTCTTTGTACAGAGTGTCCTCGAGCACAAGGTCATATGTTTCCGTCCACGAAAGTTGAGACATCCGAGCATGTGGCCCAGTTTAAGCTCCTGTAGTGAGGCAACAATGCGATAACAGTGTGCAGCGATGGCAAGATAATCAGTGAGAAACACAAAATGCAAAGAATAACGCAATAACGAGTGAAAAACTCGTGTTGTTACGCATTTTGGTGTAGCATTAGGTGACTGAAATATTTATGATGTCAGCCTACTTCATGTTTGTTTATTTTTGGATTTACTGCAGGTAGGAGGAATTTTCTAATAACCCCATTTCGGTTGCTGTTAATCGTAACACAACAGTAAAGTCACTTAATTTAATTTCAAATATATATGTAATCAGTGTAAATGGTTGCTATAGTTGTCACAAAGTTATTTGCAGTGAAGTCTTATTTCAGCACTTCCCAGGGTTTTAAGGTAAGCTTTCAGCAGGATTACGCCAGCCTCACCCTCTGAGTCAGATTACGTTTCCTTCACAGTATCCCAAGATGTTTCAGCAGCCATTCATAATGCAAGTTTTTTTTGTTTGACTGTTCATTTTGAATGACACAGCTGTTCTGTTTCACACTGCCCACAAGAGCAATGTGTGCATTCATTTCAGAGGCCACATTAAGGTTACAGATGATCAAAATAATTGTATTTTTCCAGATAAATTCAGAAAAGATGATGAAAATGCTAATTTATCAATATGTTTTATACAGTATTTTAACTAATGGCCTGAACTACATATACATTATTGTGCAAGTTACACCCATTGAACAGCACACAAACTAGTATTTATATGTAAATGTGAGCAAAGTAAAGGATTTATATATTTATTTGGTTATAATTATCAGTGACTCTGGTGAGCATTAACTGACTCCTGATAAACGTTATATTGTTAAGCTACCGATTTTATCATATCATTTATATTATTACACTACACTGCTTTGATTTTTCATGCTTTTGAACAAAATCAAAGGGTGCTGTATTTGTTTGATCAAACATAATATTAATAGTAAAATTATTACAACCGAGTATAATAATGCATTTATTTAATACATGTGTTGGTAAAGCTGAGTTTTCAGCAGCCATTACTCTTCTTTAGAAATCATTCTAATATGCTGAGTTGATGCTCAAGAAACATTTTGTTATCATCAATGTGGAAAATAATTGAGCTTCTTAACTTTATGCGAAAACCAGAGTCATTTTTCTCTGAATTCTTTGATAATTAGATGATTTGGTGTCACTTTTGATCAATTTAATGCATGCTTGCTGGATAAAATTATTTCTTTCAAAAATCAGACTGACTCCATATCTTTTAGTAATTAACTCTTACGCCTTATTTAGACAGTTTGAGCGGCATGGCCATTTTGTAGTCATGTCTAATGTTGCTGTTTTAATCTAATTCTAAAACAAATAAAAATTCAGTCTTATTTATAGTGGGTGAGGCTGACGTAACCGTATGCCGGAGGCTTTTCAGATCTTTTAAAGTGGTCTGTGTTGATTTTGACCTTAATTCTAATGCTGGACACTCCCAGATGTTTTCTATATAAGAAATGCTCCTGCTCAGCTCTCACAGTTACACACTCAGGTAGAATTAGTTTTTTTTGAGACACACTGAGGGAAAATGGACAGTGTATTGCTTTTCTCCATCTTGGCTGTGCTGCCAAATCTCTCTCAAGCTCTTCCTGCTACAGTAAGATCTGCAGCTGAGCATCTTTCACTCATTCGCTTGCGCTCACTCACTCACTCTGTATATCTGCTCTTTCCACAGGTGCTGCCCACTGATGAAGGTGAGTTTCTGTTCAGCCCTGATGTGTTCTTCAGTTCAGGTAGACCAGTGGTGCTCAACTCAGATAAAAGACATTCATGCAGCTCTCTGGTGATGATCAGAATCAGGTGTGTTAAATAAGTGCCACATATGCTAGTAATGGGAAGCTCTCTTTATTCATGTCATTTAATTCATTTGAGTGGTGTTCCCAAATATGTCCACTTACACAGTCTTGATCATATTCTGAATAACAAAATCACTATAATGCAGCCAAAGATCATTTTTATGAGAAGAATAAATGATTGCTTTTTATCTTTACTTTTAGTCTTTTGTTCAATAACGTCACAGACACAGTCAACAAATTGTTCTTGAATGACCTGTCAATAACTTACGTTATACTTTGGGACCCAAGTACCAGGATTAGGAACCGGACAAATAAAATACACAAATTTCCATTCTTTTGTTCAGATATCCAGTCTGAGAAGCATGACGATGTGGATATTTTCTCAAGAATTCTGGAGGCAAACAAAGGTAATAGTTATTTATTACTTTACTACTTGACTATGACAATGTTAGACATTTTACTTATTTTATAAATATATAAAAATACACATAACATTTATAAATATTAATATATCTAATACAGTGGTTAATTTGTACCTTTGTAAATCATATAAAGTTTATGTATACTATGGAAAGGTTATAGGGTAATATTAAATTGTTAACTATAAGTTTAATATTTTTATATATATATATATATATATTATTATTTGTACATGGTTTTTCTAAATGTCTAAAACATGCATGTCTATATATTAATCATGATGTTTGCTTGCAGGTAACCGTCATTTTAACGTTTCTCTAAGCGATTAAATAAGTGAAATGATTTTGTTTTGATGATTCAGAGATCAGTGACATGCTCATGGAGGGGGACATGGCCTTACCAAGAACAAGAAATGCCATGAAATGCTTGAATGACTACTGCAAATGGCCAAAATCCCCATCTGGACAGGTTGAAGTGCCATACACCATTGCTTCTGACTACTGTGAGTGATAATAAATCCACTTTTATGTATATCTGCTCTGCCCTCCAAAAGTTTGGAAACATTCCTGGTAAAGTGTGGTTTTGGATGATATCAGCATAAATCCTTATAATTTTTTGGTGCAAAAACTGTACATTAAAGTAACTTGACATTATCATTGAAGACCAGCAATAATAATTTTTATTTTAAATACATAATAAGTTGGGCTATTATGGGAAGAAGTGGACCGTGGTGTCTGTAAGAAGCGTCCAACCAGTGTGAACCAGCTTCAGGAGGCTTTGAGTAATATATCAAGTCAAAGTTAGAATAAACTGACACCTCGTTTGCCCAGATTATGCAGAGCTGTAATAGCTGCTAATGGTGGATATTTTGATGAATCGAAAATTAAAGTATTTTCTATGTATAAACTGTTTATATAATAAAATATGTTTTCGTAGTTTGTGTTGTCCCTTATCAGTGCAAAATTATCACAAATTAAAGCTGATTCATGCCAGTATTGTCCAAAACCCCACTTTTCTAGGGCGTTTGCAAACTTTCGGAGGGCAGTGTACATTAAAACCCAATGACATACATAATTAACATACATAATTTTGTTTTTGATAGATGATGATGAGAAGGCAGTGATTGAAAACGCAATGAAGAGCATCGCTGCAAAAACTTGCATCCGTTTTGTGCCGCGAAAAAATCAAGTGGACTACATTAGCATTGAGAATGTAGTAGGGTGAGATTGACCACACCTGAATAATGAATATATATTTATACCTGAATATACCTAAATAACATTAAAAATTATTATATCACAACATTGCTGATTTTATTGTATGTTTGATGAAAGAAATTCAAGTTTTCATTCAAAAACATTGAAAAAAGTTCACTTTTGAACTCTATTGTTGGCATACATTTGAGTTTACACCAGGTTATTTTTTTAGGTGTTTTTGTGAATTTCAGTGAATATATATCTCTCTCCACAGCTGCTCGTCTACTGTAGGGAGATCTGGAGGTAAACAGCAGTTGTCTCTGTCTGTGGACGGCTGTATTTCTCACGGGATTATTGAGCACGAGCTCATCCATTGTCTGGGGTTCCACCACGAACACACCAGGAGCGACAGAGACCAGTACGTCCGGATCAACTGGGAGAATATTCCAAAAGGTCAGAGGATGTGTGTGTGTCTGCATGTGGAAAAATCTCAAATACTAGAGGTGTTTTAAAAAACAGTCTTTTTATTTTATCATAATGAAAACCTCAGTACCAATGAACACTCGTTTGCCCTTGCACAGAATCTGCATACAACTTTCAGAAGAAGGACACAAATAATCTGAATACCCCTTATGACTACAACTCCATCATGCATTATGGAAGGTAAAACTTCACCCATATTACTTTTGAAATCATGCTTCAGTACAGATATATAAAGTACATCTTCAAGGCAATTGGCTCTCATTCTTCATCTTCAGGACTGCCTTCGCCATACAGTTCGGCAGGGAAACAATCACTCCAATTCCTAACCCTTCAATGCAGATTGGACAGAGAAATGAAATGTCTAATATTGACATTCAGAGGATCAACAAGCTCTATGAGTGTGGTAAGCACATTACACACATATAGTCTTATTCATTTTAAAAACTTTTTTGGACAGTAATGACTTTACAAAAGTACTAAAATTCTGATGGAATCAAAGTAAAATTATTATTTTCTTTAACTACAGCTCTTTAAAGTGAACACTGAAGATCAAACACCAGTGAAATACAGGCTGTGACAAAATAAACGGATTACGGTACTGTGTAACCAAAGTACATCTTTTCCTTCCTCCTTTGTCTGTAACTTGACCACATAAATGTAATGGACTGACTTCAGTGCTGAATTGCAGTAAACCTTGTTACGGGTCAGTCCTGATGTGGTTTTGTGTTAGTTCCTAGCAGGGTTGAACTTCTCAAGTTACTTAATGAGTTAAGGGAAAATACACACACCACACTCATGAGCTGTCTGAACGCAGATTTCCTGTCAGAGATGATCTACACAACATGAATGTTTGTTTCTGACTCAAAGTAAAAAAAAAAATAATAATAAAAAAACAACCTCAAAGAAAGAAAGTCGCATTTATGAAAAAAGACTTTCATTTGTGAGATCATGTAAAGTTAAAGCATTAACAGACATTGAGATTTAAATTTCAAAATTATGTGAAATCATGACAAAATAAAGAGACAATTGTTTAATATTAAAAGTTGCAATTATCAGAAATAAAGTGGAGATTAAAAATCTGAATTATGAGAAATGCGGATTTATGAAAATTAGTCGCATTGTGAGATAAAAAGTGCCAGTTTTTGATGTTGCAATTATGAAATTTTATAAAAAATGGACTTGCAATTGTGCGACATATTATAGCTATTATAGGAAATAGAAGAAAAAATGACAGTTGTAAGATGTTAAGTCGCGAGATGTTTGAGATGTATCGTTGCAATAACAAAGTAACTGTGAGGTTAAAATGAACAATTTTGAGATATATAATTGTACTTTTACGCAATTGTGAAAAAAGTCACAATTACGAGAAATAAGTCGCAATCATGAGAAATAAAGATTACAAGACATGGTTGAAAATTTGAGTTTTAAGGTTCAAAGTTATAAGAAAAAAGTTGCAATTATAAAAAAATAGTTACATTGTCAGACATCAAGTGTCAATTGTAAGATATAAAGCTACAAATTTTGAGACATAAATTTGCAGCTCTGAAAAAAATTAGGTTGCAAGAATAAGAAATAAAGTCTTAATTACAAGACAAAGTAGCAATGGGATATATGACAGTTGTGAGATAGGAAGTCGTAATTACAACAAAAAATGGCAACTGTATTAAAAGTAACAATTATGAGAAATATTCATAGTGTGAGATGAAGTGTCCTTTGCTATATATACATTTGTAATAAGTAACAATTACCGGTAACACTTTACAATAAGGTTCATTAGTTAACAACATCAGTTAACTTGAACTAAGAATGAACAATACTTCTACAGCATTTATTATTCTTAGTTGATGTTAATTTCAGCATTTACTAATGCATTATTAAAATCATAAGTTGTGATTGTTAACATTAGTTCATGGGCTGTGAGCTAACATGAGCAAACAATGAACGACTGTATTTTCATTGACATTAAGAAAGATTAATAAACAGTGTAATAAATGCATTATTCATAGTCCGCTCATGTTAATTAATACATTAAGCAATTTTAACAAATGACACCTTATTGCAAAGTGTTACCCAATTACTAAAGTGAAATTACAACTGTGAGGCATAAAATCGTAGTTATGCGAAAGATGCAATTACCAGTACCTCTTTTTTTATTTTTTACTTGAAACAGAAGCTTTCATCACATAACAGTATTTACCAGTAAAAGATTACAGTTTGATGAACTTCAGCAGTAAGCATCAGTTGATTTGGATTAGTAACATTAGTATCAAGGTCTCATTCCTTTATTATTTTGACGTTATGTAAGAAGCGAAAGGCACACAGATTAAAACATTCATTGACGGTCAGTGCATCCATAAACAAGTGAGCTAGTCATGTGCAGTGAACGTCCAGTAGATGGCACTAAGTGTCTGACCACCAAGGCCTTCCTGCACATCAGGCCGCTATCTGATTACTCAATAAAAGTTCTCACTCATGCTGAGGGATTCAAGATTCAACCACACCTTGATTCTTCTCCTGCCACCCCCTCTCATTTTAGGCACATGGATAGTTTCTTATTTCGTCCCAGTAAAATCTGAGAATAACACCAGGTGCCTTCCCGCTGGAGCACAGCATATCTTAAAGCTAGCAAAATTGCAAAACTATATCCCAAAGAGGCTTTTCTGAGGAGCTACAATGAACACCTTAACACTTACAGCTTTGGCGTAGTTGGATCTTTCTGCCTAATGTCTCCATTTGGCGCTTTATTCTCTGGTTCGTTTGGACTGGTTTTGGGGCTCTTGGGTTTCTGCTGATCCCTTCTCAAGTGTCTCCTTTGACGTCTCCTTTTGGGCCTGTCTGTAGAAGCTGGGTTCGAATCTTGTACGTCCAGCAGGGGGTCCAGGTGAATCTTCCCGCTCACTGCATCTGAAGACTCATCGATGTATGCAAGATTTTCCCCAAAGTAATCCAAGGGCTGAGAGAGGATGGCGTCTTTGGGCATGGTGTGGAGTTTTTCCTCTTTCTCTAAATCTTTGCCCTTTTTGCTACCCACTCCCTCCGGGACGCGTTCTGTCTGGGTCACCTCCGATTCAGACTCAGAGCTGCTTTCCGACTCATCCGATGAACCCGAGTAGGAGCCGGATTCTGATTCATTCTCCTCTTTTCCGTCCTCTCCGCTTTTACCCTGACTGCCGTTATGTCTGTGGCGCCTGTGACGCCGCTTTCGGCGAGTGCGCTTGAAAGGATCTTCAAATTTTCCGGCCATGCGGAAATCCACAGACATGTTCTGGATGTTCTGAGTAAAGTCGGAGGCATGTGCTCTCAACCCCTCCATCTGAGAGCAGAAAGTAGGGCAGGAGAAATGGAAAGGCTTGAGAGTTATGGAGAGATTTGTATGTCACCATGAACAGAATGATTGAAATTTGATACAGATTTTAGGTTAATAGGAGTTGTGGCGATGAATTACGGGTATGAGGAAAAATGGAAGGAAGGTTATCATGAAGATAGAAGTGGCGGGAATTGAGAGAGAAGTTAAAAATCCCATTTGAGTTGCAGTGTTGAGTTTGACCAGGGAGTCTGACCAGGCACTGACCTCATTCATAAACTCTGTAAGGCATTTGATTATAAAAAATTAATTAGACATCATGATTTAATCATTGGCCTACCTCAGCTCTGGTTTTTTTGGTAAGAACCAGGATCCAGTTGCCAATCATGGAAAGAATGGACACAAAGTAGGCCAATCCAAATAAAACCCAGAACCACACCAGAGGCTTGTACCAGTGATTTTGACCTGCATCACTATCACCTGATGGACAACAACAAATGCACAAAACACACAAAGAGTAATTTATTTAAATTACAGTTACAGTTCACCCAAAAATGAAAGTTCTGTCATCATTTACCCTCATGTGGTTCCAAAATTGTTTGACTTGTCAAGATATTCGATGTGACTTTTGTTTTTGTCCATATGATGAAAGTCAATGCATGGGACCCAAAGTTTTCAAGCTCCACGAAGGGCATAACTGTAGCATTAAATTAATTCAGTTTAAGCCTTTATTCGCTGTGCAATGAAATAAAAACATTTATGAATAGGAAGAGAAAAATAGTGAGACAAACTCTAAAAGTTTGAACCAATAAGTCTGTATATGTGTGTTGATCACGGTTTTGAGTCAATAGAAGGTTATTTTGATCTATTCATCATACAAAATAATAAACTGGATACAGATAGCTTGGAATATGCCAGTGAACATGGATGGGTTAAAGGGCTAGTTCACCCAAAAATGAAAATTTTATCAGTAACTCACCCTCATCTTGTTTTAAACCCGTAAGACCTTTGTTCATCTTCAAACACAAATTAAGATATTTTTGTTTAGTTTCAAGAGCTTTCTGACCCTGAGTAAAAAGCAATGCAACTGTCTTACTGTCTATTTACTGTCTACTGTGGGTCAGATAGCTCTCGGATTTAATGCATTAAAAATATCTTAATTTGTGTTCTGAAGATGAACAAAGGTCTTAAGAACAACATGAGAGTAATTAATGACAGAATTTTCATTTTTGAGTGAACTTTCCCTTTGCCAAATGTTTTTGGATCCAGCAGCAGAAATGTTCTTTAGAATTCTTCAGCAAAAGTAACACACGTTTGGAACAACATAAGAGTCAGTAGATTTTTGGGTGAACTAAGAGTAATTTGCAATGCTAAACACATTACGAAGAAACACATTGTAGTTTTAATTCTGCCATTTGAAGACCAAACCAAAATATCCTGTTTAATAATGCAAGCAATGGTGTTTTCGAAACGACTGATTTAACAATCAACCCATTAAACGGCCACAAGATGACTGCAGTGGATTGTTTTTTTTAATGTTACGTTTCATGGAAGAACGAGCCAAGGCTAAATGAGATCTTCACTGAGGGTTTGCATCTTCTTGAGCAAGAATATAAGAGATAAGACAAATGCTTACAGCTTTAAATCTGTTTCAATCAATTTGATCTAGAAATGAAGTGTAAGCAATTTGTCAAACTGCTGCAAATGATTAAACATTGCAAGATTTCACCTGCAACATAGTCTCCAAAGCCCACTGTTGTGAGGGTGATGACCACAAAGTAGGCGGATTCTAGCAGAGACCAGTCTTCAATTTCCTGGAAGACTAAAATTGGCACAAAGATGAAGAGAACACAGCCCAGCAGGAGGGACAGCACAGCTGTGATGACTCGCACGATGGTTGGGCTCACCTTCCACTTCTGAATGGAGAAGATTAAGACAATTGAAGAAAAATGTCAAGAGATGCTTGAAATGAAACTTTGTGACGGCATTTATACAGCATCTATAAGAGTCACGAAAAACAGTTTATAGAAAAAAAACTACAACGATATTGATTAATAATGATGGTCCTGTGAGGTTGTGTTTGTCTTCGTCATCTTTTTACCCATAAAAGAGCTTCAATTTTAGCAATGGCGTTCCTCAGTGATGTCCCCAGATGGTCTCCTGCGGCACCCAACAGAAATCCAAACAAGGGAATGCCCACCAGTGTATAGCAGATACAGAAGAACTGACCCCACGGTGTCTTTGGAGAGATGTTTCCATAACCTGGACCACAGACAAACATTTGCAGTGATCTGATGGCAGATATTTTTAGACATCTCACAGTGCCAGTGATCCCCAGAATGCAAAGGCCAGGCCAGGCTCTGGCTTTAACATGCAGGTGTGTTCAGCCAGTGATATGGGAGTCCCATACCGATGGTGGTGACAATGGTGCCACAGAAGAAGAAAGCGCTGGCCAGGTCCCAACTGGTACTGAATGTAGCATTGCTGTTGGGGTCAACTCCAACACTGAGAGCCTCTGTCACCTTCTGTATAGCGACAATGGAGTATAGGGGAAGAAAATAAGATATTAAACACAGGTTGACTTAACATGATAACTAATACGTCTGTGCTGCAAGGCAGTAAAATGAATGTTTTCTTAAAGGTGCAGTTTGTAATATTGGCAGCTAGTGGCTGAAATGGTTATCACGGTCCAAATGCAAAATATTGGTTTCTCCTGTCCCTTCCTTCTCAGACTTAATGCGCAACCAGGTTGCCAGATAGGGCACGTAACAGGAACTAACAAAATTGAGTCTTCGCAAAGACCCACTCCCTTTAGCTACTGTTGCTATGTCTGATGAGCCTTGGCGCTCTCAGATACATCAATGTACTCAAAGTGAAAAATACATGTGGGGAATAGAGGACACTGCAACACACTGACAGACAAGACAGACTAGGTTACTTGAGCTATGAAACAAAGTCTTGGGGTTAAAATTTGGTCATTTTTTTTTTAAATTCAAACAATATATTTTGTGGCTCTGTAGCACCACAGTTTACCTGAGACATGAACTGGTCATCTCTTCCTCTGCTAATTATAGCCAGGGTTGCCAGGTCTATGTAACAAAACCAGCCCAAATGGTACTCAAAACTAGACCATTAAAATCTATTAAAATCATTTTCCAGGGGGCTTCGCTTCAACCTGCTGACTAACAAAAAAAAAACCTTGTCAACAATATAAAAGTAGACCAATTTCATGAGATAACAGACTTGGTAACATTTATTATATCACAAAATACATCAGAAGAAGGCTTATCTTAATTTAACTGGTTAAGGTCAAGTCCAACAATGTTAATCTACTCCCCTGTTTGGTTGGTTTGTCAGAAAAAATGGCAGATTTGCCGTTATGATTGGTCAGATCGCCTGTCAATCAAACTCCTGGCAAAGGCTCAATTGACAATGGAAGGAGAAAAGCCTAAACGGTAAGTTGATTTCAATTTATGTGCATTTTAATATGCCTCTGATCATAGTTTTTAGATGAATGTTGAGGCTTTTTAGGTATGGTAGAATCTGCAATCTCTAATCCAATTTGTTTGCTGTTCTCCATGGCTGTAAAACGCTGTGTTTTCCACCAACTGGCAACCTGGGGTGTCAAAATACTATTGGGTTTTTTTTATCGGCGGGCAGAATTACCAGACATTCTGACACTGAATGCACATTTCAAGTAGAATAGTTGGTAGCTGGCTGTTACATTGTTTTTTAGAGAAAGTGTGTGAATTTTAATGAAACGTTGCAGCAACATTAAACACTTCTTTTTATGGAACAGTGAGAGCAGTGTGCGGACAATACGTTTTTTTTTCTTTTTCTAAATATCTGCAAACATATTGTGTTATTTTTATGCTTTAGTGCAGTTAAAAACATTACATGCAGCACCTTTAAAGCTAATAGTTTACTCTAGGACTAAGTAAAACAATGAATTCAAAGTAGGCTAGTCAGTGATGGAGATGGATAGATCTATAACTTGATGATATGAATATGAATATTTATGTATGTCCGTGTGTGTGATCTATAAATAGAGTATAAATAGAAAATGCAGTACTTTGATAAAAATGCAGTACTTTGATAAAATTGCATTTTCACGTAAAGATGGAATCCTTTTTTTTTTTTTTTTTGAAAGCAGAGGCTTATTGTATATCTTTATTTTGATATATAATATGTTCATATATGCATAGCAGAAAATATCTCGAAGGCCATCAAATTTAGGTGAAAATCATCAAAAATGCTGGCGGTGGCTGGCAACTTTTTTTTTTTTTAAAAAGCTGTCAGGTAAAGAGTTAATGTGCTTAAGCGCATAACTTAAAGTTATATTTTTATTTGTAAATTCATGCTGCATTTCCATTCTCTATTCTGCTCATCCTGAAAAGCATGTCTTCACATTCTTAATAGAACAGACGAAGCACAATAATGTTGGTTATTTATTGTTGGACATTTAATTTTGGTTTTAAATTGACAATAGGTTTGCCAATAAATCACTATATATTGATTTAAACCACTGTGAACACACAGATCTTTTTTCTTTCAGAACATAACATTCATAAGCTATTTTAAAGCTTTTATTGCATATAATCTATATAACATTACATGCACTCATAACATCTGTATTAGTGTTACTAGACCTCATAGAATTTGAACCATTAAAAAAGTAAAATAATCATAGCTTGCAACAATACTTACATCTATCAGGTATGATAGATTGTCAGGGTTTACACAGGTGTAGTTGCCCAAGAACTCCAGACGGGTGGCTTGCAGGTCATCATGATGGGCTTCCTCATTTGGAGCCTCCAGGGCATTGAACACCAGAGCCCCCATCATTAAGTACAGGAGCACCCCAATGAGGACGAATATAAGGGTGGAGCCATGCATGGCTGAACGTCTGCTGGAGTCTGTCCGTTTCTTGTCCTTTCCGCTGCTGGTGTTGGTCCTCTTGGGGACGAGACTGCAAAACCAGCCGAATCCATTAAAGAGAGTTGCAAGCACTTCATGGTGAAAGCTTAAGTGAGAGCACAAAACAACTTTACAGAAGATTTTGGTCTAACCCATTAAAGCTGCAGTATCAGTGCTGGTCTACTATTTTCAGAATTTTAACCTATGACAATGACCTTAAGCCACAAACCTGTCCTTTTCCTCTTCGTGCTTCCGGCGTATCCAGCTCCGTCTATTGCTAGAGTCTTTGGATCCAAACCCCTCGTCCTCGTGATCTGATTGAAGGGACACTGGGGTGTTTTAGATAGAAATATAAATGAAAACCCTTAAAAAAAAACCAGCAAACAAAAAACTTATGCATACATAAATATCAGTGGTGTAACGGTTCAAATTACTTATGGTTTGTATCAAGGTTTTAGAGTCGTGGTTTTGGTAGGGTTCATTATGTGCTAAGTTTTAGGGAAAAATACTTTTTTTTAAAAATATATAGTAAACAACAACAAATAATCTAACTATAAGCAACAGCACAAATAAATACAATAGAGAAAACATACAAATAAGAGAAACGGTGCTTTTCAGGTTTTTTAGGTAGGTCTAATAGTTTTTAAGTACAGAAATTGAATAATTAAATGTAAAATAACACTGCATATGTGACTATAAATTACAGAGTAATTCTCATTAAAATTACAAAATGTATGCAGTCAAAAGCAGTGAATGATTGTTGTTTTATTTTTTGATTTACATTAAAAAGTGCTGTCAATTTAAGACAATTCATGGATCCAAGTACACTGATACTGTACGTTCAATCTACTAGGATGCTTTACAATATCTGCATTTTGACAAGGTTTTTGTCAAATTCAAGCACGAGACTTGAAAGAGAACTCAATATTTGCACATCTGTTTGTTTTTTTACCAAGAACAATTACACCCATAGTAAACGTGGGGTTGGACAAAATAATGTGAACACCTGGAAAACATTTAGGCAATATTTTTGGATTGTTTTTTTTTTTTTTTTTTTTTAAGCTTTTTCTTGGAATAGATTAATACAGCATTTGAATAGTCCCTCTTTAAATGTTGTCTATCAGGAAATACTGCAAATGTTAAAGAGAGGTTAATTGAGGATACAGGATCTGTTTCTCAATTTCTCTCCAAAACTGCCCACAGTGGTTTGATAATATTTAAATCAGATGATTGATTTGGCCAGGGAAGATATTGAAGATCTTTTTACTCCATGCAGCTGTCCAAGTTCTGTGATTATTTTTGCACATATTGGTGTTTGTGATTTGAAGTTTAAGCAGTTGTAGCTCTTTCATGTATGTTGTCTTTGTGAAGCTTTCTATGATCTATTTTTGAGGCAACAGGGTCTTCATTAAGGTTGGCTGTCACTTTGTTTCAGTAGTTCTGTTTCGGTAGTTCAGTCCTTCTCAGTGATTGCTGGTCCGTATCATTCACTTTCAGTTTTTAACCACTATTCCTCTTCGGTGATAATGTGTTGCCATGCTGTAGTTCTTAAAACACCAAACAAATGGGCTCTTAAGGTTACAGACGCTCCTGCGAAATGGGCTCCAATGATTTGCCCTTTTTGGAAGTCTGACAACACACCCATTTCACCCACGGCTTGTACTAAACACTGCTGAACGCTTGTACAAACTAGGGAGTGTAGAAAATGAAAATATACATAAAAGACAATCACAAGGTTACCCTATCATATGATATTAGCGTGTTGTTGATGTTGTTTTTAATGTTTTATAAACCACACATGAATAGTCTATTTTAAGTCCTTTTGATGATTTAAAGGACTTTGACACCACACTGTCAAGACATAAAACACATAAAGCCCTGGTACCCAGTGTCAAACTGCTCTGAATGCTTTCCTAACTTTAAACAAATGTATTTTTGGCATTCGGTGGACAGTTATACTGACAGGAATCACATTGAGGACCAGGTGTCTCCCGTCATGTCACGAAGGTTGCACTTTCAGTCACGTTATGAAACAAAACTCATCTGTCTTCTACTATTTAATGAGTAGCAACATCAGACATTTACCAGCTGTTAGAAAAACAAAACCTAACACAGGACACAAAGGTGAATTTGGGACATGAGGACACAACGATTCGTTCTCAGAGCGACTCTGAATATAATTCTTGTCAATACAGAAGATGAGCTCAACTATATAATATGCGAATCAAATTACAGAAAGTGAGAGTAAGAAGCACTTTAGAGCCCATGAAGGCCGTGTCAGATGTGAATAAATTATGTGAAGGAAAAGTATCATGAATATGAATTACAGCTGAGCAGTTATTGATTATTACAAAGAGTTGAGGTTGACCAGGTTTTTATTGGGCAAGGAGAACTGTGTGAGAAATTAAACCAGTAAAGTCAACGTTTTTGTCATACTGTGTGTGTGTACTTTTATCCAAAGCGACTTACAAATGAGGACAATGGAAGCAATCAAAATCAACAAGAGTAATGATAAGTGCTATAACAAATTAAAGCTTAATGTAGTACACATAGCAAGGTTTTGCTTAATTATATAATGAATAAATAAAAAGAAAACAGATAGAATAGAAAAACAATAGAGCAAGCTAGTGTTAGAGGCCTTTTCGCTTTTGTTACTTGTGTAAAAAAAAAAAATAGGAAAAAAAATATAGCTGCAAGCAGCAATTACGGGGCCAAGCACTCCAGCGGCAAAATGAGGAGCTAAGCGTGGCAAGGAGCATCAGACCAAATGCAACAATCAGTAATAAAAGCACTTTTAGGATTGTTGTAATTGAAATGAATGAAAAATCATAAATACAACCAGTAGTATGATTTAAAGGCTTATCACTTCTGACCAACAGGTGGCGCTGTAATGAAATCATATTAGTTTGTTCTGTGTGAGGTGACAATGACACACACAAAGTTTGTTGTCATTATGTCATTTTAGCACTATGCCTAAAATTTGCAGTGGTGTTGTATGAAAACAATTTCGTTTATCTATACGAAATCCATAACTTTATGCCAGCATGGTCTGAAGAGGATCAGAGTCAAATTTGGTGCAAATTGAACTAACGGTGTAGGAGGAGTTAGATAAAGTAGGTTTTCAACATGAATCAAAAATAGGTATTAATGTTCTCGGCATGATCCAGGGAATCCAGCAAAACTTTTGAATAACAGAACCTCCAGCATAAACGTTTTGAAAGTTTTGACAAGTGGTGGCGCTAGAGAGTTTGAATTTGCTGTGGATACTTTTGAGACTGTCCTCTATCAGTGTGCCAAATTTCACAACTTTCCCGTGAACATTTCTGTGGGCTGCCATAGACTCAAGAGCGGAAGAGGAAGAAGAAGCAGAATAATTCAGCTAACAAAAACAATAGGTGCCTGGCCACTAATAATAGAGCACAGTGTTAGTTTTTTTTTTTTCTTCAAAAAGTGGCGTATTTTTAAAAATAATAGAATTGGAATAAATTGTTAAAGTTAAGGGGTCCAATAAAGATGGAAGAGATTGATTGTCTGTATAAAACATTAAAGCAGTGAAAAAATTTAACTCTTTTATAATTGTTTTTGATGTTTTTATGTATTTTAACCTCTATATAATCAGACTTATCAAAAATGATTATAAATTCTCTGACCTGGGACTTAAGAAAATATAAATTAACTTTTCAGTTCATTCAAATTTAGAAGATATTGAGATTTACATTTTAATTTGAAGGACAGAATTAATACAAAATGTTGTAATTTATGATGGTTTTGAAAACCATATTCCTTATGACATATCACATGTAGTGTGGTCAAATTATTTATCAGTTTATTTTTACTTTATAGTATCAAGAGATATTTGTAATGATATCTGCCGTGAGTTAAATCGAGGACAGTATTTGTGTATTTATGAGTGTGTGACTAACTCCTCATGTGCGTGTGTGTGTGCGTGTGTGAGATCTGAGACGCTTCAGATGCCAGGAGACTGAAATGTCTGTGGCAGTTATTGGTTTTAGAGTTTGCTTCTGAATGCTGGAGGATCTGCTGACTACAGTTTGCAAGCTCACTATAAAAAGTGGTTTGGTGAACCAGCAAATACAAAGACATTCAAGCAATTAAATCTACTAATTAATCAAGCTAAACACAATCTCTCCAAAATACACATCAGCCCATACAAGTCTAAGACAACTTCATGGCATCAATGTCCAACTTCTAGTGCATTTATACTGTTTATAACAAGTCTCTAACAAGTATTCACACCTTCTTTTACTTAAAAGCATGCATAATTGCTTGTTTGATTTGACTCGGCACACTAAACTTATAACTTAAGATCTGAATTTCCATGCACAGTATCTCCAAATATACCCATAACACAGCATTAGTAAATCACTTGGTACTAAACTTCCAAACAGACCATCAGAGGATGTAATAAACTTCCATACAGATCCAACATTTGCTCAGATTAGCACTAAAATGACAGAATGAACCAGATTCTTACACACAAGCTCTCAAGCCCATCTCCTACCTCAGAGCAGACGGTCCGGCATATCCAGAGCACTGCAGCCGCAAACTGCAGGATTCCTTCCAGAGGGTGTGTGAATGAGTGTGTGTGTGTGTGAGATGGTCAGAGACTATTGCTGAGTGACCAAGAATGAAAAGGTACTCAATCAGACGGAGGCAGAGCTGTAAGAGTGAGTGTGCGAGAGACTGGCAGCATGTCTGTGGGCTTTGTGTGTGTTTGTGGGAGAGGGTGGGATCAGCGGAGCAGGGAAGGGCTACTACAGTAAAGGATGGTAAAAGAGAGAGAGAGAGGAGGAAAAAAGAGAAAGGGTGGGGTCGATGCAGAGATTCTGAGCTTGATCAGATAATTGGTCTTTCCCTTCGGATCATGCTCTTCCCAGTTTATTCCAGACTAATGGGATGTTTCCGCTCAGGAGGAAGGTTCATGTTCCTCTTGGAAATGCCACTGGCGTGTTTGTGGGGGTGGAATTTGTGCATAAACTTAAAAAAACAAACAAAAAAACATATATATGCAGTTAGGTCCATATATATTTTGACACAGGCTTAGCTTAGGCTTGTAGCTGCTGAACAAAACAAGTTAAGTTACAGTTATGTAATAGAGTTATATACATGAGATTAAATTGCACACTCTGATCTTTCATTTGAGGGTATTCTCGTCAAAATAGGAGGAAAAGTTAAGAAATTACTGTTCTTTAATTTGTACCCACCCCCTTTCTCTTAATGGACCAAATTGGACAGTTGACTCAAAAGCCATTTGGGCAGATGTGGGCTATTTCTTCAATATTTCTGCATTAATTAAGCAGGTGTCATTTGCATTTGGAAGCTGTAGATCTGAACCCACATCATGCTGTCAAAGGAGCTCTCCATACAAGTTAAACAGACACCCTGATGAAGGTGAGTTAGCTGCAATGCTAATATTTTATAACTTTCATTTCT
>JAUMHE010000032.1:3727496-3749749 GCA_032359235.1 Enteromius mattozi | reverse complement strand
ACTACTGAGCCTCATTTTGACTTGTTTTAAGGACATTACATCAAAGTTGGATCAGCTTGTAGTGTGTTTTTCCACTTCAATTTTGAGTGTGACTCCAAATCCAAACCTCCATGGGTTAATAAATTAAATTTCAATTGATAATTTTTGTGTGATTTTGTTGTCAGCACATTCAACTCTGTAAAAAACAAAGTATTTAATAAGAATATTTCATTCATTCAGATCTAGGATGTTATTTTAGTGTTCCCTTTATTTTTTTTAACAGTGTATATATACACACACACACACACAAATTAAAATAGTTTTTAAAATTGTATAAATTTTTAAATTATAGTAGTAGAACATAACTATAAATAAATATTAAAAACAAATAAATATTAATAATTGAATACTATATTTATATATATGAATGAATGAGTGTGTGTATTTTACACAAATTATACTCCTTAATTTCTCTCTCTCTCTCTATATATGTATATACAGTATACATATATTAGATTCAATTATTAATATTTATTTGTTTTTAATATTTATTTAGAATTATGTTCTACTACTATAATTCATTTTAATTTATACAATTCTAAAATCTATTTTAATTTATCCAGCTTGATGAAATATTTTATTAAAACATCATACAGAAATAATCTGCTGGTGAGTACAGGCAGGTTATAATCACAGCAGGCTTCTCTGGTCACTGCAGACATTATACTGCTCAATATATTTCATTACCTCCCCTTTTACTGTCTCTCACACTGTCTCCCTCTCCCTCTCTCTCTTTCTCTCTCTCTTTCTCCGAGCTGAAATATACAAATCCAGCTTTTCAGCTCCCTTCCCTTGCATTTTCTCTCCTCCCGTCTCCCGCTTCCCATATGCTTGTGTCAGTATCAGAGCGACATGTGATTCATGCAAATGTGCAGAACTTATTGGGAAGTGCAGCTGTAACATTGCAGACGTTGCATGGCTCTCTAAACCGTATTCCAGCAGCCACGTGCTCAAGCACAGACCTGCCAGGGATGTGGTTACACTTCTCACGACAGTCACACGTGACCCACAGTTTATTGCATGTCACCACCAAGATCACCATTCTTGTCAAAAACAATGAACGTTTTGTCTCTCAAATAAAAACACGAGCTCGAAGCCAGAGGTGAAAACACTACTGTGGTGTAACATTAATATATTACAGCCATCACCAACAAGGCCATTACATAACCAGATAGGGAATCCATCAGTAAGCCTGTATTATTCATGACAATGTTTTCTCAAGACTAATGTGGCTGCTGCAGAAAGGAAGCAACACCATTGCTAGCGCTAGAGATCTCTGCATTCCCGTTCCTGGCTCCGGCCCAAAACACCCTCTTCACACCAAAAAGCTTGACTTATAGGGTCACATCAGCAGCCAGAGACTGTGTTAACAAGTATGGGAAAGATTATCCCCCTGTGGGCACTGAAATAGCGTAATGAGCGAAGTGTAACATTAGCACTCATTTGGAACTCACTCAACAGGCAGAGACGTAATTAAATGCAGGTTAACTGTCTATTTGTTGACAGAGATGTTTTCACTCAGGCCACTGAGTGATAGGTTGCATGTTCACCTGAGCTATTTTTTTGTGTGTTTGATACAGGTGCAAGAATATTTGGTCAGATGCAGATGAAAACGGCGGTTGTATTGAACCTTTGATGCTTATGACGACTAACGTTGACAGTTATTTAAAAGCCACTTAAATTATTCAGGGTGTGATGTTGCATCCAAAACACCAGGCATGATTACCTTTGCTCTTTACTCATATCTCTATATAAAAGTCCTATTTATGTTTTCATGAAGACATAAATTGAAAGTGGCTGTTCCTCTGGAATATCTACACTATTTTTTATTGTAGTGGACAGATGCTCGTAGCTACTCAAATTATATAATTTTCAATATTAGTGTGTTTATATTTTTTTCCTGACCTTAACATCAACCTGCCAAAGGGACTACGGATGCAATTTGGATGTATTATTTATGTGCATTGTCTCTGATTAATTAAATAAATAAATACAAATACAAATTTTAAAAGATATATATTACTGTTATTCCTCTGTGATTTAATAATTCTTGCATCCCAGGATTAAGCAGTGTAGTCATCTCTTTGTCAGCACGGAGTTTGCAATTAACTGATGTACCTCTGCTGTTTACACTGGGCTAGGTGCCATCTGAGCTGAAGATGAAATACACTTTCCTTTTACTCATTTTAACAAGACTTGGACTCTGATACAAAAGACCATATAGGGCTCTCTGTCTCAGCAGAGAATGATTTTTGCCAAACACACATGAATAGCACTGACCAGACCTTGACTTCCAGGTCTTACAGAGCTCTGCTGCTCTGTCACATCTTACTTCTGTTTCTCAAACAACGTACATAGATATAGACCTCATATGCCATCTGACACATCTACACCGGGACTTTGATTCATTCTGTACTCTGTAAATAGACTTTTATGCCCACTTTGATCCCTCAGAGTAATTTGTGTGAGAGGTTCTGGATCACCTCCTCAAATTCTTGGCTGGGCTCCACAGGCAGTGGAGGACTTTTATTGCTCAAAGGCAAGCCGGGGTAAATCAGAGCCGCTTCCTGAGCAGATGCATATGGGAGATTTATGGTGACAACATGCTGGGGATAAATATAAAAACTGATCAGGATGGGAGGGGTGTTTGTTTGTTATAAGTCTGATGGAGATAAGGTTGTGTAGAAAAAGCTTTTTGTAAGAATTGTAAGTAAATAAACAGCTGAATAAATAAATATTTCTGTATTATTTAGTATATGTGGGAGTGTCTGTTTGTTTTTGATAATTCCTCATTTCCAATATGTAAAGATCACTTTAAATTAGTTACAAGAAACATTTATCAATAAGCAGACACAAATTAAATACATTTATAAGTACTGAGTTATACAAAAGAATCTCAGTGCAATGGAGAATGAATTATGATGATGATGATGAATAATATTATTATTATTTTTATTATGTAGGATAAGCGGTTTGATGAGTTGTAATAATGATGATGATGATGATGATAATCATCATCTTTATTATTGTTGTTGTTGTTGTTAATATTATTATTAATAATATTATCACCCCTTATTATTATTATTATTATAATTATAGAGCTAAAACAGACATCCCTGTGACCCCTTGTAGGACAAGTGGATTGATGAATTGTAATAATAATAACAATTATTATTATTATTATTATAAATATTAATAATAATATTCTTTTCCCCCTGTTGTTGTTGTTATTATTATAGAACTGAAATAGACTCTATTTCCCTCCCTCCCTCCCTGTGAACTTATGTAGGACGTGGTTTGGAGAATGGGTGAATAATATTAATAATAATAATAATAATAACAACGATGATGGTTATATTTATTTATTTATTAGTTTATTTAATTATGATAATAATCATAATAATAATAATAATAATATTGTTTTTGTTGTTGTTAATATTAATAATAGCCTAATATTATCACCCCTTATTATTATTATTATTATTATATAAATAAAACAGAAATCCCTGTGACCCTATGTAGGACAAGCAGTTTGATGAATAATAATAATAATAATTTGTACATTAAAATCCAAATCCAGAATTTGTAATTTTCAGTACATTTCTTATTCCATCTTTTGTCATGCAAATCATTTTCATTTCTATGTGTTAAATATTTGTTTAGAGAAATAATTTCCCTCCTGAATGAGATCTGTCTCTCATTTCATGACAAATTAATTTCTAAACACACATTTCCTTCCTGTCATCTATATGGGAAAATCCATGCTTTTTAAAAATGCTACTTACTTCTTTTTCTTTGGGTTGAAGTGACCAGTATCAGTTTCCTTTTTCCTCAATAATGTGCTTTGATATCATTTTTCACATTAAAGTCCACACTGAAACATTTAAAGATAAAATATGACAGAGACGTACTAGCAACTGTAACTGTAGAAAGCAATGAGACAGAGGGCTCGAAGAACGGATGAGAGAGGAATCACTGGTTTAAAACGTCAAAATTGATTGAAATCTAATGGAAGGGTATTTTAGCAGGAACTAAATTTGCTGAGATGGAAGTGGGTTTGAAAAAAAAAAGCAAATGAGAATATGGACTGAATCCTGTGTCCCATTAAGAAAAGCTTCTCAATAATAAAAATGCATTTTCATTGTGGTTTTTAAACGGATTTTTGAGCAATCGGGCAAACAAAACCACTGCTGTATGCACATTTTGAATAAACAAATGTACAAAAAGCATTAAAAATCTACTTTTTTTTAAAACCATGAATAATTTACTAGGTCTCCCATTTCTAATCCATTAAAAACACACATTCCTGGACTCGTCCAGATATGACAGGAAGTTCCAAATCATTGAAAAAAATGGAGCTGAGTTGGCTTTTTCCTCATTCCAATAGACTGAGAGACACATACGGAGTGGCAGCTCTTCCCTGAACACCAGTACTTAAGAACTCTTACATTACACATTAATCTAATCCTAGCAATTTCCCAGGGCTTTTAACAAGAGTGAGGAGACAGGAGGCCAAAGAATAAAAGTGAGAAGTTCAGTGGTATCAGGATCATAACAAGACGAGAAATTAAATCAAATTTAACTTTGATCTCCAGCTTCTTCTGTTTGAAAGTCAAGTTCTGACAAATATTAGTATTATGTCATACTCTACGACTTCAGCTTCTTCCGCAAGAGGGAAATGAGACATGTCTGAAACGTGAGAACTGCAAAGCTTTTGTATTTCTGTTACTAATCTGATTTCATATCATTTTGTTCGCCTACTAAAGAACAGCAGGGGGCCTTAGCAGTGTTTATTAAGACAGGATTGGGATCTAATTCTGTGTTGTGCAACCCTTAAAAGGAATAATCCTATTAATACAGAGTATTTCATCGGAATGACTAAGCTAGACATCCACCAACGCAGTTTGTGTTCCAATTGGTTTGTATGTATAGAAGGATAGTTTACTTAGACTACGTAGTTTTTTGCTTTGCCAGTGATGAATCGCTGAAATATAGCTTTACTGTATATTATAATCATAAGGGATTATTATTAGCCCTTTATCTGGTGCTGAGAGGAACTGCCATGCGGTAAAGACATGTGCGCTGCTGTGTAGAAAAGGTCCAGTGAGTATATAACACACCCCCTGTTCAACTAGAAGAAGGTAAGAGTCTTTTTGTGTCGTTTATTATTCATGATGACATATTTTGGAAGTATGGTAGCCTAGGTTAGGCCATTTTCTGTCATCAGCAGGCTTTGGTGCACAAACAGTCGCTGTGTTTTTGGTTTATTGTTCGTTTACAAGCTCTTTACCATTTCAGATGTTCCTCTGGTCCTCAGTGTTCTCCAGGGAACCCCAGGTTCCTGGCCAGCGCTCGTCGGAGGAACTGGTGACCGACATGCTGATGCTGGAGCTGGGCTCTTTGCAGAAGCGCACTGAGCGCCTTCGCCAGGAGAGGGTGATGGAGAGCCGCAGGCGCAGCTCCTCTGTGGATTACAGCTGGCTGGCTGCTCCTCCACACAAGTCCTCCCATGAGATCCCAGCTGGGGAGATGCTGGAGCTCCAGGACCTGTGTGCCAAGGTGTCTCCCTCCCAGTGTGGTCCCCTCATCCTCAGGTAGGCCTACGTCTGTAGTAGACTTTAGTGAACAATACCTCAGACAGCAGCATGCATTCAGTTTGTGAATGATCGATTAGCCTACATTTTAATGAACTTTCTGTCTGTAAACTTCAGGCTGTAGTGCAACACAAGTGATCTTTTGCCACCCCTAATTAAGAAGTGTGTTTTTTTTGTTTTTTTTTAAAAGGCTATAGTTATGATATGGAGTGCTAAGTAGTAAGTAATTACAAATTTCAAATCCCTTGAATTAAAAGATCTAAGTATATTTTAAGACACTAAAAAGCTTTTTTGTACTGTAACTGTTGTAAAGTTACAGTACTCCAAAACTTTCAGAGTAACTCGTTTGGACAATGATGTCTATAGGAACTGTATCTTTCTGCTTCTGTGTTTTGTTGAGGCTGAGGAAAGTTGTGACAGAGGTAGAGCCAGAGGTGACTGAAGTGTCTCGCCTGTTTCGTTCCGTTCTGTGTAACTTCTTGGATGAGGTGGAGGATGAGGAAGCCAGGGTGAGAGCACTGAAGGCTCGGGCCAACCGCAGTAAGAGCATGTCTGTCATCAACCTGCGCTCACGGATCCGGATCAACCCGCTGTGGAGCAGAGCCACAGCCAGCCGTGACGCTGAGGACCAAGCGGAAGAGAATGACGAGGATGAAGACAATATCCACAGAAGCAGGAGGATCAGGAGCATGCCTGATATCAGTGTAGTGGAAGAAAGAGCGCTGACCTAAACAAGCTATGTTTGGAGTAGAAACTCTTTATGATATGGGCAACCAGCTTGTTTTTGAACCTTACAGATTACATTGCTTGTTTCCCAAAAATAATGGAAGGAATCTTATCACTGCATCTCTTAAAAATAAAGGTAACAAATGGGCATTTTGAGGCCATAAAATACCATTTGGGACCTTTCAGTGAAGTTTTGTCTTAATGTGAGGAATATTTTAATAATCTATAAAAACTTTTTCCACTATAAAGAAACTTATGTGCAATCCACTCTCAGGCCCAAGGTTCAAAAGCTAAAAAATACATATTGGTACCTTATTTACCGCTAATGGTTCATCATAGTACCTTTTGAAAGGGTACTGCCTCAGTGACGGTTTATTAAAGGTTCTGTACAGAACCACAGATGCTAATAAACAACCTTTATTTTTAAGAGTGTATGGCTCTTTATCTTATTTAAGCAGCATGGATCTTTTGTACACTTCCCTTCGATCACATGTGGCATATTTATCAAATGCAAGAATTAAACCGTTTTAAAATTCCACGTTTGTCCTTTAATTAAAAATAACGTTGATTAACTTTATCTCATGAATTTGAAGTAATCAGTTACTACATATGCTACTGTAAAAAGACATAGCAACAGACATTACAACAAAGCATTCATTTCTATTTCTTTTTCACTTCTTTAAATTTTACAGTATGCATTTCACAGATGGTGGTGTGGGATGTTCCCCCAATCTCAATGTCCAGTTAAACACAAATGGGTGTGTTCTCTAGAAAACACGGACCTGATTCTGAGAGATTCTGTTACAAACCACTGTATAAAGTCTTCTAAAAGAAGATATAGACAACCAAGAGAAAAAGAAAATGCAAATGCATGATAAGTTCTCAGAACAGGATATCTGAATGTGAGTAACATGATTAATATCAATCAAAAGAAACCCAGAATGTAAAAAATGATGTTGTACTTTGTCCATGAGACGATTGCTGGCTTTACTCAGGGATATCTCTGTAATCTATGTGGCTTAAAAAAACTAAATATGCTCTACAGATACAGAAACATTTCACATTGAAATTGACATGGACAAACTCTTTTAAATCGACTACAAACTGACAAATGCTCGGTCTATACAGACTCTTACGAATATTCAATTCCATCCATTTTGAGACAAAAAAAATCACTAAATGAGAGCTTGGCAGCCAGTGAGGACAGAAAGAGCAGAGACAAGGAAAAAAAAGAGACTGAGAGAACAGCCCCTTTCATTCCTCAAATACTGAGAATCACCCGATTCTTTAAAGAGTAGACGTCAGGTCATGAAAACCACAAAGACAATGAAAAAAATGATGAGGATTAGGAACATCTTGATGAGCAGCCAGCGGTTGTTGGACACAGACTGGAAATATTTGAGTATCTCTGTGTGTGCGAGATCCACGTTCAGTTGAGTGTCCTCGACATTAGCATCAATTCTGTCGGAAGAGAGAAGTTCAACGGAAAGGATTATTGTTTGTTCATACATTGTGTAAATACCAGTACAGTTTGGGGTCAGTTAGATTTTCTTATGCTCTTATCTCTCTAATTCTCACAAAGGTAGCATTTATAAAAACAGTAATATTGTAACCTAATTATTTTATGGTTTATGGTAATTTTCAGCATCATATCTCCAGTTTTCAGTGTCACATGATCCTTCAGAGATCATTCTAAAAGCTCTGCTATTGAATATTTTTGTGGAAACTGTTAAAAGTTAAAACATTCAAAGGGTATTTATTTGAAACAAAAATCTTTTTATTGTAAATTCTAATACATTATAAATGTTATTATATTTGAACGGTAATGCAAGTCTCATGATGATGAAGTAGAGTCAAGATGCTGGCCTACTCAAAACAACCTAAATCATTATTCTGTCAAAACAATTTATGACACTGGTATCACTTACTACTGAGGAAACTGCTGGCTAACTGTTACTGGGGCAGTAAAAGAGGCGATTACACTGGCAGAGAGCTTTTCATTACGATCGTATACAGTGATGACCAAACCACAAATGGAAGCGAATGGGGAAAAACACACTTGTTTATTGATTAGACACTGAAACTGAAAAAGGAAAAAAAAAGTTTGAATCTGACCTACGACTCTAGCTTTAAGTCATTATTTACTATTATTATTTATTACTATTTTGAATTAGCTTTTATTCTTGTATATTTTCAGATTTCATTTGAATTTGTATTTAAGTTTTAGTAATTCCATTATATGCTTTGTCATTTTTATTATTTAAAAAAAAAAAAATCTATTTAGCTGAATTTATTTTTGTTAAGTTTGTTTTTTACAGTAATTTTAACAAACGAAAATTAACTTAAAGTGATAGTTCACTCAAAAATGAAAATCCTGTCATCAATTACTCCTCCTCATGTCATTCTAAACCCGTAAGACCTTCGTTTATCTTCGAAACACATTAAGTAGTGCTGTCAAATGATAAATCACTAAATAAATCTAAAATAACTTTTAACAGCTTATATATAGCAAACATAGGTAAAAATGTCAGAAAAACTATCTAATTAGACACAGAAAACCTCCTCATGATGAAGAATCTCACGGAAGATTTAATCCTCACCTTTGTACGGTCTCCTCCTGTTCTTTCACCATATGAGCCAGCTGCTGAAATATGGATCCGAGCTCCACAATGGTGGACTCTATATTCTGCATAGTGTCAGCACGGTTCTGAATGTACGAATCCTAAACAAACGCATGTCAACAGAGATTCAAACTTACTTAAATCAGTTTACCTGCAGCTGTACATTACAAAAACCGATAAACAAACAATACCCGTTCATCGATTAACTGCATCTGCTGACTGGAGCTGAGGTCCATATCTATAGATATATCCGTCTTCTTGGAGTCGTCCTGCATAAGCACTGAGTTGTCTGTTGAAATAGGACCAAAAGGGAAGAATAACTACATGGATGTGGACAACATCTGCTTTTTCACAAGCAGAGAAGCTCTTACTGAAGCTGTTGGCGTGGAAAGAGGAGGATGAAGCAGGAGTCTGAGAAAATTGCTCTTGCCTGCTTCTCTGCTGCTTTAGGTTCTAAACAGAAAGAAAACATGATACAAAACCGATCAGAAACGTAGCATGATGGATCTAACACTTTAAAAGTAAATCATTTACCTCTGTTCTGACTTCCAGGACTGACTTGAAGTCACTCGACATCGATGCCAGCTTGGACTACAAAATGAAAACAGGCTTTTATTTCAAGCGGAAGCCCACTAGACATCTTTACTCTGTGATTGAGCACTGAAGCTAAAGCTTAATACCTGTAATGAGACTACGATGGTGTTGGAATGCGTCTGAAGATGTCTGCCATTCTGTCCACTCCGTGATCGAACGAGTTCCTGCAGGCCAGCTATCTGCTTATTTAGACTGTTAATGTCCTGAGTGAACACAGACAGATTACAGTATGAAATGAACAGACAGAATAATGTGTCCTTGGCGAAGGGGAAGTAACATATCACCCTAACCTGTTTCACAATGTAAGTGAGTTCATCAATTTCAGTTGCTTTGTCATCAAAAAGGGACTTTCTTTTGGCAACTGCAGGTGAAAACAGATTGAGTCACACATCAAAACAGTCCACAGTGGTACATGTGTGAGAGGATGGCCAGGGAGACGAGATGCTTACGGATTGTGAGCTTCTCCAACTTGGCAAAAGTGTTGCTGAGGTCTCTTCCAATTCGCCTGTTAATAAGAGGCGGTCAATATCTGTCATAAGGCCAAGTCGATGAAATAACACAGACCATTAAAGCTTAAGTAGGTCTGAATAAATTATAGGTCAAATGCAGCGTCTCGGTGCCAATACTAAACACAGTTGCAGGAAAACGTCTGTAAACCCTCTGGATTTTCCAGGATATTGGTCATAAAATTTGATCTTATCTTCAACAATAAACAAACAATAGACTGTAGTATGTGAAGCTTCAAATGCTAACAGCAGTCAGGAGTCAGCTAAACTGGACTTATCTATAAAAAAAATCATTCACAAATTTGGAGTTTCAAATATGGGTCAATCACGTGACGCTCATTTGGTTATTTATATTCTGACCTATTAATGTACTGATAAAAAATTGAATAAAAATAAAAATGTAAGTCATACTTAGGAAACCTAGTCAAAAGCATTATGAAAATTAATTCTTGAAAAAGAAAAGCCTGAAGCACTAACGATAAAACGTTTTTTTAAACAGTAAAAACAAGAATACTGTGAAATATTACATTACAATATTATTATCTATTTTAATATATTTGCATAAATTTGTCAACATTTCTGTGATTGCAAAGCTGCATTTTTAGCATCATTACTCCAGTCTTCAGTGTCACATGATCCTTCAGAGATCATCCTTAAATGCTGATTTGGTGATCAAGAAATGTTCCTTAATATCATTAATGTTAAAAACTGTTGTGTTGCTTAATATTTTTGCAGAAAATTTAATTCTTTAATCAAAACATCTATCTAAAAAATATATAACTTTTGTAACATCTAACTGCCTTTACTGTCACTTTCCCTGATATTAAAATCATTAATTTCTTTAAAAATAATAATAATAATAATAATAATACTGACACAAAACTTTTGAACAGTGGTCTATATATTTAACAAAATTTCCACTGTAAAAACAATGCTGTTTAAGAATGAATAATTCATGATTTCTGTCATTTATAATCATAATTTAAAATGCTCAAAATGGCTTAGACATGTATTTAAAGTTTAATTAACTACACAATATGTAGTTTCCTGAGTGAATAATCTTTCCTTGTCTGTATTGGTTTAATTCTTGCTGTGTAAATATACAGATTCATTATTATTATTACTCTTCATTTGTTTTATTTTGTATTTTTATTTGGTGCAAGCATAAATAATTGTATTTTGTAAAACGCAAAATAGATAGCAAGTATAAAATACTTGTTTGATTTCAACTTGATAAGTCTGTATCAAACCAAATGCTGATTTATTATTTTGATCTCTTGTTAAAAGGCATTAATGACTAAAAAAATACCCTTTTCTAAAGAAAACAGGTTTACTTTCCTTATTATAGGCATTCACAAATATCAATGCCTGATGTGAACCATGCCTGGAACAAAAGAGATCTCACAGCACCTAAGATTAAGAATTGCTGACTTGCATGAAGCTTAAAAGCCACCTTTAACCTGACTGAGACACATCAACATGACCTTAAGAGAGCAACCAAACCAAACTCTCCAAGAACATTGTAGAACTTAAACAGCTAAATTGAGGGGAACGATGTAAAATATCTCCAGTTCATCGAAGTCTGAACCGCAATAAACACTGTGTTCATTGACGTTAGTAATCCAAGCATGATCAAAAACAAGCATTCACATATCATTTCACCCATGCACTGATAAAATGTACACAGTGTGTAAATGAAACCAAATTCTATTCACATATCAGTATGTGTGTGCCATTAATTTAAGCAGAATATGCATGGGTATTGCCATTACTTATTTGAAGATCAGATCCAGGTAAATCACACTCTTGCCCCATCAACTCTCTATGAGAGATTGAGATTTGAACTCACTTAGCAAAGAGTGTGAAGTCACTCCGCTGTCTGACTGCACTGTTGACAGCTCTGGCAGGCTGTGCTCCATTCTGGAAAAAAAACAAAACAAGAGAAACACTTCAACACAAACTCCACTAAGAGACTATATCATTAAACCTATCAGCCACTCGCAGGTTACTGGACAATAAGCATCAATAGTTACGGCACCTGTCTCCCCTGCAGGGACTTGCACACCGACTGAAACTCGCTGGTGCGGTCTCGGCAGGACATGCTGAATGTGTCTACGACAGGGGCGACGGGTGCTGGGACAGCCAGGGGGGCTTCCAGCTGCTGGAGCAGCTGGGACTGGGTCTGAGACGGCCCAGTGTACACCCCGTCCTGGCTGCTTCTAGGTCCGTGACGCCGCCGTGCATTCATGAATGCACCAACTCATCCCCTTATAAAGAGGAAAGAGAAATCAAAGTGAAAGTGGGTTAACAGTAAAACTCCCTTATAACTTTACTTTCATTCTTTAACATCAAGTGAAAACAGGACTTGGATGATGCAGATGCATGTAACCGTGTCTCGCAACTTAAATATAGTGTCTAGACCAGGAGTGCACCTATGATATTGATAATATGCCGATTTATTTATTGTATTATTACTTGTATCAGTTTTGAAAACAGTTGTGCTGCGGCTTAATAATTGTGTAGAAGATTGGCTTGGGGATTACTTAATGAACTGAAAGTTGAACATAACAGCTTTTACATGAAACAGCTCTCTTTTGTAACATTATAAACGTCTTTCCTGTCACTTCTGATCAATTTAGTTTGTTTTGAAGAAAATTAGTCTAGAAGCTTCTCTGCTGCAGGGTGGTAGTATGTCATTTGCGTAACGTTATCTCATTATTTTGCAATGATTTTCATACTCTTTTTGGGAAATCCAGCTCTTGTTAGCTGCTAAGCTAAGTGTGTCGCTTACTACATGATTCTAATATGTTTCATCGGTCATACATTAAGAAAGAAAGAAAGAAAAGAGCAGCGTTGATTTCTGAGGTAAAAGGGGAGATGACGACATGTGAGCTGAAAGATACAAAGATTCATTTCTCACCACTCTGCCTCTCTGATGGCTGAACTGTGTGCAGGTTGGGAATAATATCCGGGTCTTAACGCAAACATTGACGTCACTGCCACGTATTCTTAAAGGAGAGCCGCTTATTATCTTCAACGCAAGGTGGCGCTGTCAAACTATGTTTGATGTAGTGTTTTGAAAACGCAGTGAAAATGACATCCCTTTTTATTTTCATCAAAGTTTTATTATGTTAGTCAAACACATGATTTCATTAAAATAGTTTATTAATAAGAAAGCAACCAAAACAGGCACCAGAATATACAACAAGTTTGACTTTAATTCTAAATATGTTTAGATGTGTAGCATTTCCGTTCTTCTTTTCTTTTTTATGATATATATATATACACACATACATATAATATTATATAATATTAATTATTAATAATGTAAATGCTTACTTTGACTTAATGTAGGAATGTTTGGCTGTTCTTATTTCACCTTGTATGTAGAATGAGCATAAAAAAACACTGAAATAAACAAGCTTTTGAAAGTAACTATAAGAGGTACTGTTTTACTGAAAATGTTTTACACAATCTTAAATATTTAAAAGTAATGATAATTAATAATATATTAATCATTTTGGTAATATACTAATTTACTAACTAAATCATTTAATAGTATAAAATAACTGTTAAATAAGCAGATTATAACGTCTGTGGCATGGACGGGCTGTTTCAAAAAGCATCACAGTAGGCCTCTGTACCTGTTAAAAAGAGAATTTATTATCATTATTATTATTATTTAAACACCATAAGTTAACTTGGCCACGTCTAAATAACACAAATCATACAGATATGATTTACAGAAAGAAGCAATCGTTGCTAATGTTAAACATTACCTGCACTCACACTGGCTGTGCTCAACAAACTCCAGCTCAATGACGTCATCAGCAGTTTCCCCCTGCACAGTCTTGACTAACTTCAGCTGTAATTTTGAAGTTAGAAACATAACTAACAAATAAGAGAAGGAAGAACACGCGTTATGGTGAACTGTCTGAATGCATCGCCATACCTGCATGACAGTGACGTGTTTGCTGACACTCACGCACAGCAAAGCCTCATCATTGCAGCAGCCTCCGCAGCGCTGCAGAGACACGCACGAGGGAAGAACGCGCCCGAGCTGCGCCTCAGGATGCTCCTGCTCCACTGACACTAACGTTTCGCGCGGCTTGCAAGGGGTGAGGAAATGGAAATGATCTGCAAATAAATAAACAGACTAGATCAACGAATCAATAAATTAAAATTAAAGTATAAAAAATAATAATACAGATAAATGGAGAACACAATATGACGTCGACACGTTGAATTCTCTAACAAGCATTGTAGAAAATAAATAAATAAATAAATAAATAGTTATGAACAGACCAGTGAGGGAATACCTTGAAGGGGTTCATGAGCGATATTTTGAAGATGCTGTGGGTTTAAACATACAACATTTTGGTTAATTTCGAAGTTTATTTATCAGGGATTCATTAATTCACCTGGTTTTCTAGAGTTGCGTCGTTCAATCTCAAAATTACCAGTCGACACTATATTTGGCATAATCTGCACGGAAACATTTTGTTTTTGTCTTAATAAGGTGAGAAATATGCTGGTTAGGTCTGTTTTGAAGCAGGGATGCTGGTTTAAAACGGTTTATAACCAGCACATGAGCAGCATCCCAGCGTCAAAACATACCTAATCAGCATTTTTTTTTTCTCCAGCAGGGTAGCCATAAAAATAGAGGCATACCGAAAACTCGTGCTACAAATTAAATTAGGCGTGTCTACACCTCTCCTGCCCCCTAACAGATATTATGAGTCTATAAGCACGTACTCCATCATCCTAGGTCATTCACCAAAACACGTACACTGTGTTTACACGCCTACATGCACCCGCTGAAAAAGTTACACACACTGACTATAACTCAACATTATGTCATGCATTTTTTAAAAATCACGGCATTTATTAATACCGCTTTATTACCACTTTTACAACAATTAGTGTATGAGAGGAAGAAAAAAAACTGTGCTGAGAAAACATTTAGTAAGTTATAATCTACAGGCAATGCAACAGCACAAACTAAAATAAATATATAAATCAGGTTGTTATAATAAACGTCTGATTTTCGGGCTAAAGACGGTTAAATTATACCTGAATGTCCATCCCAAACGCCTGGTGGTACAGGACGAGACACAGCACACAGAGAAAAACTCGCATTATTCTCGAATAACTGCAGCCTCAGGAGACAAATGTTAGACTGATGATAATTCAGATTACCCTGCTTACTTAAATCCCATTTCCCTATGTAACTGTTACTCACCATATCCTCATGACTCAGATTGCAAAAGATATCGAGAAATTTAGTAACCTTTGTTCTAAAGAAATTGCACCAAGCTTTATACAATTTTTTTTTTAACCATTGGAAATATAGTTTGAGTAAAAAAAAAATGCATTCACAAACAATAATCAGTTTTGCACTTTATTCTTCAGAAAAACAGCAGCAAATGAGTTTGTGCACTAGGTGGAATGCTATGTAATACCTGTGTATGTATAAATGTCATTCACGGATTCAAGATCTGTGTCCCAGTGCACTAATCGATGACAATTAACAATACTTTTTTATTTTTTCATATCACAAAGACTGAAAGTCCCTTTTTGGTATTTTGAACCACATCAAACTGGTTTTAAGAGTATACACAAACACTGAATTAAAAAGACAAGATTTAGGACTCGTCCCCTCACACTGATTACATAAAAATAAACAGCACATGAAAATCTTAAAATTCTGTTTGGTTTTATCCACCTATTAGCAATGAAAAATGAAAAATTAAATGCTAGAGTGCAAAGTTTGATTTTAAGAAAAAAGGTAAAATGACACCCCTCAATCCGAAGCTCTGTAATTACTCAGACTACTGCTAGCGATTGGCAGAAGTATGTTCTGAGGAGTTTTGGGATGTGCTTTGGAAGAAATAGGTATGAGCCAAGATTTACAAATGAAGGAAAGCGAGTCTGGTGCTCAAACCAGACCTGTATACACAATGCTGGTGTTCAATTTGAGTGGGACATTTAATGGATTCTAAACCCACAGTTCATCTTAATCTCAGCGCTGATGCATAAAAGAAAGTTCTGGTCCTCTGACGGTCGTGATGATGGATGTCCTGGCAGACCATCAAATGAAGTTCAGCCATTCCGTTGGTCTCGTCAGAACAGCTTTATCATGCTTTCTCTTGACTTGCCAACTCCCACCCACTTCACTGAAAAGAGAATTTTTTTTCTCATGACCATTTTGACATTTAAGCATGTAAGTAGGTTATGGTATTGCATATGAAAGTGATTTACACAATGTGTGTATTTTTTACCTGGCACCTGCAGGAAATTCTCAATGAAGCGAATGTAAGCTTGTGCCTGTGAAGGGAGCTCATCAAAACTGCGCACTCCCTCAGTGCTACAACACCAGCCAGGGAACGTCTCGTAAGTCACTTGAACCTTTGTGAGGACGTCCATGTTTGCTGAAAAATAAAATTATAATAATAATTCTTCATTATCAAAAAAGGTCCATGCTAACACATGTTATAATATTACCATAATATGTGTGTTAAAACCATTGTAATGCATCAGAAATCGTGTATATTAAATGGGAGAGATTATACATCTTTGCTGTGCGCCATGGTAACGAAAATGTATCGTTTGCACATATTAAGCATCACGGTTTCAAAACAAGTTATTTTAAACCCTTGAAATGCAAACAACAGCTTCATATGCGTGTTGTCTGTGACTGTTTCTGAGCTCATACAGTGTGTGAGTACATTTATTGCTTTATTGGCTTTGAAAGGTTAAATACACATGTATTAAAATGCCAGTCTTTGCAAATATACTTACAAAAACAGTCATTTAGGTCTTAATTAAAAGCAAACAGAAAATCTCTCGCTACTCTTAATTTGCACAGTGAAAATCCAATATAGTGCATCCCTAATTATGGCATATCATTATGTGATACAAAATCACTCATTTCATGATATAAAATTTTGGTCATATCGTCCACCCCTAATGTATACAGTCAGCTTACCAGGAAAACTGGGAAGAAGCTTTCCATCAACTGTGTAGGCTATGCCAATCTTTATTTCTGGCAATGTGTCAAAAATGTCCAGCTTGGTCAGAGCAATACTGAGAGAAAAAAGGAAAAATATGGTCAAATATTAAACTGTTTAACCTATGACATAGCTACAAACACCTAACCCAACAACTGTTTTCAGCACTGATATTAAGAAGAGTTGTTGATCACCACATTGGCATATTAGTATGACCTGCCATCATAGGGATAAGTTATGTTAAAAATAAGATCCAAATACAAAATCACTATTTTAAATTGTATATTGTTTTTCTATTTAATTTGGGCCAAATAATAAAGTAACCGCATTGAGCATGATACATTTTTTAGTGGCAGTATAGGCAAAACTCAACTCACGCTGAAAAGCCATTAACCATGTGGGCATAGCGAACCAAAACCAGATCCAGCCATCCACAGCGCCGCCGCCTGCCTGTTGTGACCCCAAATTCCCTCCCTCTGCTCTGAAGCAGATCTCCAGTATCCTAGAAATCATCAAAAAAAACAAACAATTTTCAAATATAATACATGAGAGGGAATGTTGTTAGTTTTAACTTCAAACTCGCTCTTTAAAACACACTCACATTATCTTGCTCAGTAGGGAATGCCCCCACTCCCACCCTGGTGGTGTAAGCCTTCACCACTCCATACACACGGCCAACATGAGACGGCGGGACTCCAAGACCTGTGCAAACACCTCCGACAGTACAGTTTGATGACGTCACAAAAGGGTAGGTCCCTGAAAAAGATGGAAACATTAGACATTTGTATCATTCACATGTTAAGTAAGATTTCTCAAAGCACTCCAGTGGATCTCCCATTTTATGCACGATCGCTATTCACACCAAAATCGATATCCAGTAAGGCAGCGTTGGCTCCTTCCACCAGAATCTTCTTGCTTGGTCCATTGAGAGCTTTGTGCATGAAATAAACCCCATCAGTTACTAGAGGCCGCAACCTCTCAGCATAACCCTGTGGGTGAAATGGGAATTTTTATTTCTTTTTTTCCTTTGCAGATTCATCAATGAGAAGTTTCACTCATTATATTGAAAGACGCAAAGACGCTAATCACCTTCAGTTGCTCAAGCTCAGCATCAGTATTAATATTGAGGTTAGGATAGGTGGTCTGAAAGTGACCAGCCAGCACCCGAAACCTGTGGAGAGATATTTACATGCATTACTCTTTCTGCCACGAGGGTCAATCTGATCATTTAGGCATTGATTTAAGGCTTACACTAATAATGATATGTAATTGCCATACAATTATAATGTGATTCAAATTAAATATAAGTATCAAGATAATCAATTAAAATTGCATAATCGGGCAATTCTATGATAAAGGCAGTCTAGAAGCAAATATGCTCATTTTTATGTACAGCTTTCAGAAAAATTAAAAACAAATATATTATACTCACTTTTCCTCAAAGACTGAGAAGTCTGAGACCAGATCACACACTCTCAGTCCATTACGTGCTGCTTTGGAGGAATATGCAGGTCCAATGCCCTTCTTAGTAGTGCCCAAACTGTAAAGCAAAGAACAGTGAACTCAGTATTAATCTCACAGAAAATTATCTACAATTTAAGCTTTTATACGTGCAAAAAAATGAACTCACTTCTTCCCTGCCTGCTGCTGTCTGAGCTGCTCCTGTATCCCATCAACGGCCTGATGGAAATTGAACACTGCAGAGAAAAAGAGAAGAGCTCTAATTCCAGTGGAATAGATATGAAGTTTCTTGGTGTTTTTATTTGTCAGAGACAATGGCGCTCATAGTCAATGTCATCAGGAATAAACCCAAATTACTCAAGGCCTGATGAAGTCAAAACAGAACCATACCAATATGTGCCCGGTCAGATATCTTCAGTCGTTCCTCCCATCCTTGAAGCCCTAAATTAAACAAAGCAAAAGAACTCATTAACAGAAAATACATAGTCTAGTGGAGATGGTGGAGGGGAAATTTTTGAAAATTACATATATATTAGTTTTCAAGTATGTGATGGAACGTCACTGAGTTCTAGCACTGACTCTCTCTCCACTTGTTCTATGTAATGAGTGATTGGTTTCTTTGCTTTTAATGTGTTTTTGCAACCACCACAACTTTTTGTAAGGAAATATGCTCTTTTTGCATAACTTTTATATATGTTCTAATTGTACTGCATTGCCTTTAAGTAATTTCTTAAATTCCTTACATTTACTAAATAAATAAAAAGCAGCGAGTGTACACAAATTGTATATTTATAAAAAAAAGAAAAGAAACCGATGATTTGGCAAAAAAACAATTTGCATGTGCTTTATAACAATAGCTGTTCTATCCAGATCTTGTCTTTTTCATTTGGAGGCAAAAAAGAAAATGCATTGTGATATACATGGTAAAAATGCACAAAAATTATACACTTTTTAAGCTTTTTTTAAAAAAGAGAAGTAAATTATATTACACAGCTAGTATCTCAATGACACTCTGACATCAACATCATGTCTATTAGTCCAAGAACAGATAACTTACCATTGCCTTTCTGCGAGTTCTTCTCAGCCTCCTCAAACAGCCCTGGCAGGTGTATCACAACACCATTTCCTGCAGGACAGAACAAACAAGATCTCAGCAAACACAACAGCAGGCCAATAGCTCAGCATCTGATCCCAAACAATGAAGATCAATAAAAATTTTATACCAATAAATGAGGTGGCCTTTTTGTTGAGAACCCCGCTAGGCAGCAGGTGAAAATCATACTCCACACCGTCCACCACCACTGTGTGTCCCGCGTTATTTCCTCCCTGATAACACACATTTATATAAACATGAGCGCAAGTATCGCGATAAGATAAAAATCTGGATTCGGTAAACCCTACATCACTTGCAACAAGTAGCGATGGCAAAAAAAGAAATAAAGTAAACTTTGTTTTGCGTTATTGTGAGGTTAGCGATGCGATGTCTGCAAATGATTAACTTACTTCCGCTTTAACCTTATGAAAAGAGTCTAATAACAGCAAGCCTCACAAAGCACAGGCGTAACGCTCGAACAAACTCTCATACACATAATTAAACGATAAGCGAGATAAGCGCTTGGTTACCCACCTGGCATCTGCATACAATGTCGGCGTCCATCGCCAAGAGGTCGACCACTTTCCCCTTGCCCTCATCGCCCCACTGGGCTCCCAACACGACGGTCACTTTATTCTGGGGCTCCCGCGGCATCCGCAGTGAGTCCACGCTGTCTCTGGAGCGCTTGAGCGCGGGCTCACCGTTCAGAGACGCCGTTTCCTGACCATTAGACATTGTGCTATCCGCAGCCATGCCGCAAGTGTGAGAAGAACAGCGTGAACTGCTCCAACATGGTCGCGCGCGAAAACTTCCGCCAAAATAAAAGTCCGGTGGCCGAAAAGAAACAAAAGAGATGTTCCGAGTTGCAAACACATGGCTGTCAAAATTGCACAAGAAATATGCATGCTTGTAAAAAAAAATAATAAATTGGAGGGAGTGAAACTTACTATTGAAATTTAACTCGGTTAAATTTTGTTTTCTACATACAGGTTGGTGATATTGACAGTTTTTGACGCTTATCATATCTCGCTTCACAGGCGTATTTTGGCGGGTAGATGGTGTGGGGGAATATAAACGTCTTTTTGCGTATATATATATATATATATACTTTTTTTCCTTTTTTTTTTTTTACTAGTAAACATTGTTTGTATTCATGTTATTATAGTTAACATTATAGATTTTTTCTTTTTTTTGGTCAACCATAACAGCTGCAACCTCATTGCCACCTAGTAAATCTGCATATTTACTTTAATAATAATTATACAGTTTGACTCTCTCCAAACTTCTTAAAATAAGACAAACCAGTCTGAGCCACATTTCCAAATTAGTGTAAAGTACAAAAAGTTAAAAGTGCAACAAAACTAACCACTTCAACTAACTATTAAAACATTCAATTGTTTAGAAAACACAAGAGCAGACATAACCTAGACATGAAAATGTGACAATATTAGGATAACATTACATTGCTCAGGCTTGACAACGGAGGCTACGTCATGAAGAGCTAAAGAGCTATGTGATGAACTTAAGCTCATTATCTTCTTTTCACACAGCAGCATGTTTCTTTGGAATAACGGACGATGTTATCAATCAAAACCCTTTCTGAGACTTTTAAAGAAGAGTGTTGGATATCTATTGTGTGTTGTTTACTGCTTGCCTGCATGTATGTTGGGAGTTTGTATGTACGGAGGGGAAACCTACCCAGGTAGTGAGGAAGCTGTGTCTGCAATCACTGTGCTATTATTGATCTAGGATAACAGTTCAGTCGCAGTGTATAGTGTTTAAATCATTCTTTAGGGATCACCCAAACACAATAAAAAGGCGTTTCACCAGTGTTTTGTGCGTGTCAGCTGTTTCACCACTGGTTGTGTTGGCATGGACAAATTCAGTGAAAGTCAGGGTGAGTGTGGGCTGCCAGAGTGCCTCATGTCTGTGACAGAATACTTTTCAGGTATTCAGTTATTCTATCAACTCTACCAAGATTATTTATCTACAGTATATACATTTAATTTAATATGAAGTATCTTTGGACTTGTTACAGTCAAGTCCACCGTTGTGGGCACTGCTGGGTATTCGTCTAGAGGGTTTTCTTCCTGCTGCTCTGTTGCCGCTGACACTGACTATGGTATGTTATTGCAGTCTTCTCTTTTGTTTTACTCTCTATTACCTATGGATAGACGTGTATCCTACTGGTTACAAACCAGGCCTCTAAACCCAAATGTATAGCCTACCTTATAATCATTTATTTAAAAAAAGCAATAATTCCCATTCTCAATAATGATTAAACAAGCATTAAACCAAAACAGTTTTTCTCTCTCTTTCTTTGAGCACAGGTACTTTTTCTTGGACCTCTGACCCAGCTGGCAATTGAGAGCCCAAGAGGACTTTTTCATGATGTCAAAGCAGGCCTGAGTTAGTATGAACAATTAAAGTATTTTCATAATACCAAATCAAAATGATTTCTGAAGGATTCTGTGACACTGAGGAGTGGAGTAATGGCTGCTTACAAATGTTGGGTTTACATGTTTTATGGGCACATTCCATAGGCGTAATGGTTTTTATACTGTACAGACTGTATGTGGTATTGCCCTACACTGACCCTACACCTAAAC
>JAUMHE010000032.1:3696831-3721591 GCA_032359235.1 Enteromius mattozi | reverse complement strand
TTGGATGAGTGAGGAGAATTTTTCTTAAACCCTCCCAAACAACATGTGCTGATGTAGGGGCTGTTTGACTATTTTTTGTCAACCATTTTCTGCAATTCTCCAGCTGTTTATTTACATAAAATATTTATGGTGGGTTTTGAGATTTATTACCTCTCTGTGTGGTTCCTTAGATGAAAAGTGTTCCTGCAGCTTAAACAGAGAAGTGTGCTTCTAACAACATTAAGGTCATAGGTTCGATTTGCAGGGAATGCATGAACTAATAATATGGGAATGTCACATTGGATAAAAGCATTTGCCTTATGTAAAGAGTTAGGGAAACCCTAATCTAGACTATTCACAGTAGTGTCAAGGGTTTCCATATTGTTCTCACTAACCCTTACACCTCACCTGATGATTGCATAATAGGTGTAAGAGGAAAAAATAACATGGGATTAGTTAAAGGCTGCTACTAAATGCTAAGAGACTGTTTAATGGCAGTGAATCAAGAATTTTTCAACCAGGAGAGGATTCCAAAAGGAGTCTGCTTAAAGTCTTGCAGTAGCAGGAGTAACGTGATTTTAACATAGTGATGCTTCTGTTAACAATGCAACCAGACAATAAGCCTGCCAAGCGCTCTTATCCCAAAGGGACCTGTGAGATACTTTAAGGACTTTAAGATCCTAGACTACCAGCAGACACCAAACACTTTTTTTTTTCTTTATATCTTGGCCTTTACACACTATTTTTGGGCTGTCTAGACCATAGTGATATTCAGTGCTATGTCAGCGATTTGATTCTTTTCATGAAGCATCGCTGCTGAAGACTCCACAACAAAGACCTCAGCCTCAGCAGGGAAGAAAAGCTCTGAGGAATGTGAAGGTTTCTCAATCTAAGTAAGCAAATCTACAGAGAGAATGAGCAGATGCTTTCTAGATCAGAGCCAGCATATGCTATGCACATCAGTTAGAAGAGGAGCTGAGGTAATAAAGAAACTAGGAGAAGTCATTGCAAAATTTCATACCTGGCTTGAGGACTGAGGAGTGAGATGGTTTTATAGTTCAAAGCTTCCTACAGTCACAAACTACAATTGGAAAACCAGAAAGGGATAGAGGATGGCAGGGTAAATTGTCTTAAGTCTACAGAATAAAAACTGAAAAAGAGGATGGGAGAAGAAAACAAATGTTCTGTGAATGCTAGTTTGCTCTGATGCAGTAGGAAAAAATGAGCAGCTCAACATAGATAAAGTAGAAAAAAAAGTAGATTTATTGGTTTATTCTCCACAGCAGGTTTCATATGTGTGTTTTATTGACATTTTATCAAAGAAGTAACCATGATTCATTTCAAACCAATAAAGGAAAAGTGTATACGTAGCGGTTCGATGTTGGCTACAACCTCCGGTTTGGAACAAGCAGCCGATGACAGAATGAAATATAGGCTCAGCCTGTGTACTGAATTAGAAAAGAATTACATAAGAACCCATAAGCTTCCAGTTTTTCCAAACCTCTTTTCCACCAACTGACATGCGTTGTATATTCTTGCAAGCCCTTTAAAACAGTCCAAATGACCCATTTGAAATGGCAAAAATACAGAAAGAGCACATCCCAAACCACCCAAGAGTCACTGTAGCAATATTTTCCTTTTTGTGCGAGCTGTAGGAAACTAAACTGGCAAGAGGTCAGGGGCACGAACAGGTTAAAGGTCATCCAGGGTTAGAGTTGAGCAGACAGTCCTGCTAAATCACTAGTGCAGACAACTCTAGTGGTTTTCTGATCTCTCAGCACAGGGTGTTAAGAAAATGGGAGACAGGATGTTAAAATCAACCCCCCCTTCCAGAATGAGTAAATGCCGTTTCCCAGCATTCCTCATCAGGATATTCCCCTAGGGTCCATCACTTATATTGGGCAGGGTCCTTTATGCTCAGCTGGGGGCAAACATACAAACAACATCCTTTGTTAGTCATATAGAATTTGAAGCTTGACACAGTGGGTTGTAGAGTTGTGTTTTAATTAGTGTGGTGACTGAGTGGAAACATTTTTAGACAAAAGGGCTGGTTGCATCAACTGTGCGTAAGTTAGCCTACATCTTAGCCTATAGTTTTGATTTAAAGTAATTACTTACATTGCATCATAAATTGTAAATTAAAAGTTACTTATTTACATATTTATGGAATACTATTTGTATTCTGATTGTATTGGTGTAGTATAAATATTTTCTTAGAATATTTCTGCCCTCTTTGACTGTTTAAAATGAGTAATTTATGATGTAAGTCTCACAAACCTATAGACTTGTATTCAATGACTTTTGAACGATTCACTGCGAGGTTAGTTCGTTAATCTTTTTCTCACTCATTAAATAGAGCCTGTTCACAAGAGTAATTTGTTTGAGAATCAGACATCACACTTCGTGCTGTTTGTTGCATGCCTTGCCTCATAAGATGATATCTAAGAGCTTCGCTTCAAAAAGATTTGTGTCGCATCTGCATCCTCGCAGCCTGGAGCTTTAATAAGGTCAGTAAAAATATACAAACCAGAATTATCTGGACCTGGGATCTTGTAAATGCAGTGGTTTTAAAATGGTGGATCACTGTCAAATCTGGTTCACTTTCAACATTCAAAAATGCGAGAATACATAAGATTTGCGTACAGTTTTCTTTCTGTGCTTAAAAAAGGTAAACATACAGATGTTAGTGACTGCGCGCCACATTCAGAAGTTATATGATTTTGATTGGTTATGACTTCTGTTTGTCTGTTCAGAAGATTTGAACAAATGCACACAAATCATATAGACTACCCTTGGAGTATATTATTAGCTTTTGGGAGCTTGCACCTACAAACTGTCCTCTCATGCTTGTGTTTCACGGAGAAATCCGTCAGATATGACAGGATTTTTAATTTAGGTCAACTATACATTTTATATTGCTTCTGTTAAACCCTATCAATTATTATATGTTCATTTACAGAAATTACAAAAAAGATTATATTGCAAGCCTATAACTAACATTCATTTAGTTTAGTTTTTAATGTTCTGTTTTCAGAAAAAAAAATAAAGGTAAAACTTTTTCAAGAAAAATGTAGGCTGTTACTACACAAATATAAGAGGCACTTGCTTTATGTTAGTTGTGTTTGAAACATAATTGATAAAACACATATAATGTTAATTAAGATCAAGAGAGAAAACGTAAAATTGCAAAAATAGCTTATCCTCATGATAAGAGCTTATCTTCAGTCTGCAGACCTAGGTTAGGAACTGACCCTTTGTAACACCCATGACCATTATTTATTTGTCTTGAAATACTAGTCAGGGGAGAGGGCCAATCTGATATAAGTGGCCAAATAGCATAGGACGGCTATCTGAAAGCTGTGCACACAATTAAATGAATAGGCAGCTGAACTACTGTGACTGTTATATCACTTTATTATGCCTTTACCAAGCTTGTAACAGTGCGTATCGAAGATTATTATCATATTCTACAAACAAACCCATAAGTACAAAAAGGTTCTCAATTGACTGTGTTAACTTCTGTGTGAACTTCAAGCTGTACAGATTTGACTGCTGAAATGAAATGAAATTGGCAATACAATCAGTCTGTTTTACTGACAGTCATTCCCCAAAGTGGTGGAAAAAAATGTTCAGCTGCACCGTTTCTATGCTCTTGTCACAGAAAAGTTCCATGCTATGAAACACAAGAACAGTTGTGTTGCTTTAAGCATCCAGTCTTTCTGATCTCTATTCAGGAAGCCTTATCTTGCACAAGCAAAGATGCAAATCTCAGCTTTTAATGTTGAATAGCAGGCAGATGTGTCCTCAGAATAGAGAGTGTTTCAACATCTGGAATATTGATGAGAAGAAAGGACCATGTAGATTAGTGTGTCTAGAGGGTTATGTAAACAAAATTTACCTTTCTGCTGTATTTTTTTTCCATAGAAAGACTTTTTTGCAGAATTCATTTGTGGTCTTTCTTTTGTCTCTTCCTTGTTAATATTTATGAGAATATTCTGTTATTTTATGCGTATAATGAGAGGTATTTGGGAATTTTACTTTGGTCAAGCATGTTCAAGAAACTATATACACCAGGATAGACTTGTTTAAATTGGAATAGGTAAGTGCGATTTTTGGGATGGATTTCAGGAAGGTTTATTATTTGGTTTAGAGTTTGTATAGAGACAAAGAGTGAGCGGGGTTATTCCAAGTTCTGAAGTAATGAACAGCAGGCTTTGCTTAAATAAGACTGCTGATCTGCTGACTTCTGTGCTGGGCAGAACTAGAGATAACAATACCTGATATTCTTGAGCTCAATGTGGACCAAGGTCTCAAAAATAAAGAATGTATCGACAACCGGATATCTAAAATTTATGATGGTCTAAGTTTGAATTGGAGAACATTAGGTTGTGGTCTTGGACAAATACTTCCCTCCTGTCTTAAAGGGGAAAGCCTTGACCCTTTGTGGTTAAGTGGCTCAATGCAATTGAGAAGAAGGCTCTGACCACTGTAAAGAAACCTCTGCATATTCTCACGTTATTATAAACATCACCTTTAAACCTCGAATATATACTTTTTTATGTTTTAGTTTTGTCTCAAAGTTTTAAATGTTAAGTCCACCCAAAAATGGAAATTGTATTATTATTTTCTTACCCTCAAAACCAAACCCATAAGACCTTTGTTCATCTTGGAATACAAATTAAGATATTTCTGATGAAATCTGAGAGCTTTCTGACATTGCATATAGACAGCAACACAACTGACACATTCAAGGCCCAGAAAGATAGTAGTGGTACTCTTTTGAACGACTGACAAGCAACAGAAGAAATTGTTGAATAAAGTCAGTATTTTGTTTTCTTTGACCACAAAGAGGATTCTCGTAGCTTCAAAAATTTTTTTAAACCTTGTCACGTACATACTACCTTTCAGGGCCTTTAAAAGCCTATGCGCTTCTTTTCTCTGTCATGTTTTATAACGATTATGACTTAATTGTCATGTGATCCCAAGTTTAAAAGTTGCACTCTCTTGGTCTGTAGGTAAAAAACAACTACAAACATTTCAAAGCACTGTTTATATTGCATGGTTATAGAATATTTGACACGAATGGTAAAGAATAGAATGGAAAGAGTATTGATCAGACAAGAAAAAAAAATATGCATAGCCTTTTAGAGTTTCAATGAGTTTTTTTCTGCCACATTGGTCAGTCAAGAAACAAGCCACATTGGACACTGGTCAGTCAAGAAAAGTTGTATTATATATAGGCCTATATATTTTTTTATTTGCTATCAAACAATCTCCTCCTTATGATCTCCACATCAGCAGTAAAACTTCCATATTGTGTAATGTTTAGTTGCTTTCCGTTGTTCATTGTAATTTAAGTGTATCAATAAAGTGTTGATACAGAGTAGGCCATACAAAATTAAATGTAATATTTTTAAGCCATTGCATCACTTCAAATGACTTAATTAAAAAAAATATGTTAAATTCATTTAAAGTTAGGGAACTGCCTGAGCAGCTGTGCAAAAATGAACCATACAAGAATGGAAAAATGTGAAATCTGATCAGGATGACCCAAGATGATGGAAGTTTGCAGGCTGGATGGATACAATTGTGATAGTGATTGTTGTAGTGATTGGACGAGTGAGTAGAGGACGGGGGGGCTGGGGGAGGACTTGTTGGCAGGGTCACAAACTATTTCCTTAAACAGACTTATGAAAACCATACGGCACAGGGGAAAACCACAGGTCGAATCTCCCCCCACCACTCAGCACACTCATTACCCGCCCCCTCCTCCAATAACAAACGTCTGTACCCTCCTTCTCTGTCTCTCTGCTGCAGACAGACTGCAGACAAAAGTCATCTCTTTGAGCAGAGAGACCAGAGATTTTAAAGAGCTCATAGGTAAATTTAAACATCTAATCAGGTCAGAAAAAAAAACTGCAGGCAAGACATAAAAATAAATACCTCAGCTGTAGACAACAAAAAAGCAATTATGGGAAACAGGACTGTCAGAAAAAGCCTTGCTGCATATTTTTTTTTCGGTCTTCTGTATTTGTATTGGTCTAAGGGAGTCATGGGACAAAACTTGCAGGAGCAGGACGGAGTGTGTAACGCTGAGGGATGCTATTCCATTCATCTCCAGCGCAAGACATTCAGGGAGTCCTGGAGGAGCTGCAAGGATAAAGGGGGGAACCTGGCTACCATCAAAGGACCAGAAGAAGCTTCCATGATCCATGACCTCCTATCGTCAGGAGTCAGACGTGCCTCCCGGCCCAGAATCAGGCTGTGGATTGGCCTTCAGCGACAACCTCGGCAATGCTCGGCCACGCGCCCTTTAAGGGGCTTCACCTGGATCACCGGAGATCAGGAAACACAGTACACGAACTGGCAACGTGAAGACGTAGCCAATGCTTGTGCTGCTCATCGTTGTGTGGTTATTACCTACAACACGGCCGACAAAAGTGGCAGCGACAAGAACAACTTCAAATGGCTTGACGGATCTTGTTCTGTGGCCGTGGAAGGTTTCCTCTGCCGCTACACCTACCAAGGGATGTGCCCACCTCTGCAAAAAGAAGGAGAGGGTCCTGCACTCTACACCACCCCGTTTGAACTGGCAAGTACTATTCTTACTCATGTCCCTTTTGGCTCAGTGGCAACCCTCCCTTGTCCCGATGGTGACAAGGAAGAGCAGTCAGTACTCTGCATGCTGAGAGAGGATGGAAGTATTGGCTGGTCGAAAGATGCACCGCTCTGCACCGATGCTCCGATGGACTGGTGCGAACAGGACAATGGTGGCTGTGAGCACTACTGTGTCAGCTCTGAAGCTCAATACTACTGTGAGTGCTCTGAGAATTATGTTCTGGGAGAAGACGGGAAGACCTGCCAGCTCTCGGATCCCTGCCACAGCGCCAACTGCGAGTTTGAGTGCGAGTCCACTCCTCAGGGACATCGCTGCAAGTGCCCCGAAGGGTACCTCCTGTCTGGGGATGGTCAGAGTTGTCTTGATATAGACGAGTGCTTGCAGAAACCATGCCCACATGAATGCATCAATGAACCTGGTACATTTGAGTGTAGATGCAACGAGGGCTACCTTCCGTCGGAGTTTGGAGATTGTGTGGACGTGGACGAATGCATGGAAGGAAAGTGCGTTCATGTCTGTAATAACTTGCCTGGTTCGTACACTTGCAGCTGTCACGAGGGATTCTCTCCACTCGAAGAAGACCCAGAGCAATGCGAAGACATCGATGAGTGTAAAACTCCAGACATTTGCGACCAGGTGTGCAAAAATTACGAAGGTGGATTTGAGTGTCAATGCAACGAGGGTTATATGTTGCAAGAGGACAACTACTACTGTCGGCCAGTCGAACAGGATGAAGACTTAATGGCTGAATCAGCTGAAGCAGCACTAAATGATCCTGGCTTGCCTGAACTGATGACAGATATCAACCTTCTGGAGTCGCTGACAGATTCCCCGAACATAGAGTGGCACCCGACTTACCTGAGCTGGTTTACGGAGAAGACACAGGAGGGAGATGCGACCACACAGGAACCTGATTTACCTGAGCATGCATCTTCGAATTCACCTTCATCAAACTTTTTGATGGATACTACAACTTCAGCTGATTCTAATGAAGAGTATGCACATGAGGAGGAAATATCAAAAGCAGCTGGTGATACAACCGATGTAAGGACTTCCAGAAACAAACAGCCCTCAGAGCCTTCAACATCTGTACCAAAGAGAAAATGGGATTTTGTCGTGCTCACTCCTCCAACATTGCAAATACCAGAAGATGCACTGGCATCGGAAACAGAACAGCGTCCAGGTGACAGGAAGAAACACGACAAAAGCTGGCTGCTTGTGGCACTGCTGGTACCACTATGTGTTTTTATTGTGGTCATGTTAGCATTAGGTATTGTTTATTGCACAAGTTGTGCTGTAGAGCCACGGAGCAAAAGCATCACAGACTGTTACCGCTGGACCACCACCTCCAAGCCTGAAAAATCAAGCACAGCTAATTCTCGAGCTTGAGTGAACTTGACTTTAAAAAAAATAAAAATAAAATCAGCAATGACCCTGGATTTTGTCAAGCTGTTTTGGTGTGATCACACTGATGTCACTTTGGTAATCTGTAGGATCCTGTGGGATATAAGGGCAAAATAGTCACTAGGTGCACAATTCAACATTCAGAGATTCTTTTCAGACGATGGAAGTGGAACAGTAACTCCCAAACTGTGTAAAAGAGACATTTTGTGGAAATTAGCATGCATCCCTTTTTCATATAATATAAAATGAATGATAATTTTCATAAAGCCTACAAGTAGAAATAAAAACTAACACACACACATATTTAAAATGTTGACATATCAACATTTTAAATTTATTTGTTCCACTCGCACAATTTATGCAACAGCACCCCCAACAGTGAGGTATGTAACTACAACTGTTTGTCTATTGACTTTAGGCTGTTTTGATCAAGACTTTTACACATTGCAGATGAAATCTAGGGTCTAAGTGCATCAGTTTAACTAACAGTCATTTTCACTTCATTTAATTTAATAAAAAGTTGTTTGACTAATGCAGAGTCTCCATTGGAGACTATAACGATTTGGTATTTGGAACAGATACGCAGTGATACAGGAGATCGCCATGTTATTTTTATTTTAGTATTATGATTAGACAAAAAGAAAACATGTCACAGCAGTACAGATTATTAATAGTCATGAGCTTACAGAAACAGTTGAGGCACAAAACACTTTTGACTGTTTGAAGTGAAATAGAAAAGCAAGGGGGAAAAAATATGCCATCAGGATTTTTATTATTATTATTATTCCATAATATTATATAACACAACAACCATTTCTTTCAGCACGCAATTTTTGTTTTTCCACTGTATCCCACTAGAGTGCTTTAAAAATACTAGTAATATTCAAATAAATCTCACTTGGTGTCACCAATAAAATTTGATAAACAGTTCACATTGCGCCTGCGTTGATAGAAGTGAGCAGCATGACAGCTAGCTCAGCCGCTTTGTGTTGTACTGGCACAGCCCAACCAGTAGTTGTCACTGTCTGATATTTGAGTTTTTGTATATAGCCTATCTTCTACAAATTAACGTGATTTTAATAAAAGCCGAACTTGCACTACGTCATAGTAGTTTTTTTTTTCCTATTCACGTGTTTTGTTTTTTTTTCTCTGTGGCTAATTTACCAAAAATATTTTTTTCTCTCTTTTGAGATATTGTAAAAGTGAGCCATATTATAATCTAGGAGCAACAAATCAAGGAATTGTTTTATATTGAGCGGCAGCACAGAATCCTTCGAAGTGTTTAGAAAATACACACGACACCTTACGTCAGCAGTGTAAGCTATCTGAAATGACGAATGAAAAACGTGTTCTTCGACGAGGATGGGATTCGAACCCACGCGTGCAGAGCACAATGGATTAGCAGTCCATCGCCTTAACCACTCGGCCACCTCGTCGTATAGATAAAACACTGCTGCTCTTGACTATAAAAAAGGACGTTTTTACAGCGTATAGCGATAATTTCTAAGTAAGTAAAGCCTTCGCTTACTAACTTACTCGTCGTTGAACCGCTTTTATCTCTGTTACATTTTGCTGAATCGTTATCAAACAGCTGTGCTAGTAACTCAATTTACCAGACAGAGATAGCGACATTGCTTAAATTTGTAAGTAATCGATAAAGTCACAACAATAGATGATTAGCGCTTATTTTAGGTGGTTGAACAAATTTGCTGGAAAACATTTTTGCTTGACACTCGTGTTGCCGCAGTCACCTGCTGCCCTCTGCTGGTCAGTCAGACTTATAGCCACATTGATTTATATAATAGGCAGCACATTTATATAATAGTATAAAGGCAATTAATAGTGACAGCTGCAAGTTGTCTGCCGTTATTTATTTTTATAAAGTGTTGTACACTTTGTTGTTGCAAAAATTTCCTTTTGGGGCACCCACGTTTATCCCCAGCAACTTTTAAAAAAGTTTCAGTGTGTAAAATTTGTAATGTTTTTAGTCACGTGTAGCTAAACAATGTTACAGTAGCATAATAGTCTGTCATCAGCTTGAATTTTTACGTCCGTCCATCTACGATCACTTACCATGTGAATCTTGGGATATTTGCTTGATTTAAATGTTTGAAAGGTTCATGGACGTTGTCTTGCATCATGTTTACAAGATAAAGGACAGGAAACGTCTCAGTAGAACAGGCGGACCCATTTAAATGTCAACCAATGAAACAGAGGCTTTTGTAGGCTTGGCCAATCACGTAATGAATGTCCTAGAGCCCCGCCCCGCGCCTCTGACCATGTGAAGAGTTGCCGCGAATTTCAACTAGTTCAAACTGTTTAGGCGCGCGCGGCTGCATTAAGCTGGTCTTCGAGACTTTTAATAAATATATATATAAAACAGTGGCTAGTTTGTTTATTTAAGCATTTGATACAATAATGGCTACTCCTCCAAAGAGATTTTGTTCAAGCTTTGACGCTGACCTCAGTTTCGAGAAAAGGGCATTGAAGATCTCAATAGAGGGAAACATTGGTAAGTTGGATTAATTTTGTTTTAATCAGTAAACTAATTTACATAAAATATAACGCACTGAATATAACTTATTATGTAAGTGTTGTTAACACATTCGTTTTTATGAATGATCAAGTACTATTCTTAAAAGCTTTTGTATTGTTATATACAGTAGTACTGTTGGCGCCAAAATACTAGGTTTATTTTGTTGAGCCAGCCTTCACAGCCATCGATTATTATTATTATTATTAGACTGAATTATTGCAAGATAGTTTTCTTGCCACACGTTTTTAAGATCTTTATAAATATTTTAAGTAACAAACAAGCTTTAATGATATGTCTGCATGACATTAAGTGTAACTTACATGAACACGAATGCATGCATTTACATTAATTTTCAATACCATGATCATGATATATAGATGTCGATCTTAGGTTGTATATGTATTCATATTTTAATCACTTAATAGTCTGAACAAAAAACGTCCTTAATGTGTTATGAAAAAACTACTATGGAATAGGTGACGGCTAAATAATTTTGTTTTATGCCATGCAGACTATGATTTAAAATATTAATAACAATAATAAACATTTAGTACCATAATGTTTTAATTATAAGTCAAACTTTTACAACAATTGGTTTGAGCATGTTTCTGGCAATTAATGCCAGACAAAAACATCTAGCATCTTTGATGCGGAAAAAACAATGTTTGTTTGTATTGATGTTTTTAAAATATATATTTGTGCAACAGCGGCAGGGAAGTCAACTTTTGTGCGTTTGTTGGAGCGGGCGTCAGAGGAATGGGAGGTCATACCAGAGCCCATTGGGAAGTGGTGCAATGTACAAACCACAGAGAACGAGTATGAGGTACAGTATGTCCCTCTGTATACTAGACATTTTATCAAGGAAGTGTCTCAAATGATAATGTGAGTGATTTTTAATAACACATCTCCTTCTATCCCTGTAGGAGCTCAGCACGTCCCAGAAGAGTGGAGGCAACCTGCTGCAGATGTTATATGACAAGCCCAGCCGCTGGTCTTACACTTTCCAGACCTACGCTTGTCTGAGTCGTGTCCGTTCACAGCTTCAGCTGCCTTCTGCCAAACTTCAGCAGGCAGAGCAACCGGTCCAGTTCTTTGAGCGCTCTGTCTACAGCGATCGGTACATTAAACAGATTGTCTGAACAATTTGGAAAAAAGCTTAAGTATGGTGTTAAACTGAAAAAACTAAAGTCTTATATTTTTAAATCTCCAGGTATGTGTTTGCCTCTAACCTCTTTGAGTCTGGAGATTTGAATGAGACAGAGTGGGCCATTTATCAAGACTGGCATTCGTGGCTCCTCACTCAATTTGAGTCCCAGATTGAGCTTGATGCAATGATCTATCTTCGTGCTGATCCCGAGGTACCACGCAGCTTCTTACATGGTGCATGGTTCACCTGTAGTAATATATAAACGATGTAAATGTGAGAATTTTATGAGGTATTGATTAAACACATGATCTGCAGAGGTGCATGCAGCGTCTTACATTCAGAGGACGAGAAGAGGAACAAGGGATTCCCCTGGATTACCTGGAGAAGCTGCATTATAAGCATGAGTGTTGGCTGTACAATCGAACCACAAAGTTAGTGATCAACTTACTATGTGCTGAAACTTGTTTTTTGATGTTTGAATATCTAAATGGGTATCTTCTCATATACAGGTTGGATTTTGAGTATCTTAAAGACCTTCCAATATTGCTTCTGGATGTTAATGAGGATTTTAAAAATGACAGAATTAAACAAGAAGGGATCCTCGATAAGGTACGTGTATAATGGTGAAAATGGCAACATTAAGAGTTTTGCCTCTTAGTTTTTAGAACCGTCATATTTAGATTTGATTTTAACATTGTAAATAAGTTTTGTACCCTTTTTATTCCAGGTGAAGGAGTTTTTGAGGACCCTCTAGCCTACAAATATACATTGATTTGTGTCAATTATGGAAACTCCTGATTAATCACTTTCTGGATTTACGTGTGGTCACATGAATGAATTTGTGATTGTATTTAATTTTTTACGCTGATTTTATATTTAGCTTGTACATATGTATTTTGCTGTATATTAAAACATCATTTTTTACAAAACATTGTTTTTAAACTCTTCTGTAATGGACAAACAGGATATGTAGTTAGAAATAACATTTTGGAATATTATTTATATGCAGTTTGTGATGCAATCTGAAGACTATTCTGTAAGAGAAAAGCTGACAGTTAAAATATTACAGGATTCCCACAGCCATGGAAAAGCTGGAAATGTCAGCCTTTACAAAAAAAAAAAAGGCATGAATATGAATAAAATCCTGAAAGTCTAAATTCTACATGTTATTCTCTGTACTTAAATATTTTGTCTGTTAGAAATTGCTTTGTCAGTGCAACCTAACAAATCTTTCTTTACTGTAATTACAAGCAACTGGAAATGTCATGTCAATTAAATGGACAAATGTGTGGGAAGAATATGTGCTGAAAGATGTACAGCTTAAATAGAGGGAGAAAAATAAAATGGTTTCATAACCATAAATTTCTGCAGATTTAGACAATTCTCTCCACTTTATGATTAGTTGCCCAAACTCTTGCTCCTGTAAAACACGCTGTCAGTATGCTGACTCACTCACCAATGAGAAGCTGCTGGTTCATCCTCGTGATTAAGCTTTCGTAATACTCATCTTTCATGGTCAATGTAGGCTACCCATTGAAGACTGGTTTTCAGGTTAATTTTGTGTAATTTTAACAGGTTATTATATTATTTCCCCCATTTTAACCTTTAAACCTTAAAATTATCTGTTGAAATCTTGAAATTTAACAAATGTGTCACAGTTTTTTAAGGTTTATAAATAGTTTAAATGTCAAACAAGCTGTAACGATATGTTTGCATGACACTGAGTGTACATGAACATGAATGCTTGCATTTACATTCATTTTTTAATACCATAATCATGGTGTATACATGTCAGTGTAGTTGTATACGTATTCATATTTTAGTCACTGAATAGTCACCTATAAGACCAATAGTTGCAGTGCAAACAGGTGAAACAAGAAAAAAAACATCACCTGAATAACCTCACATGTAAAAAACTAAAACTTTATTTTTACAATAGTAAAATGCAGCAAAAGTATTGTATACAGAGTACTTTGAATAATAAAGCCAAGTATGAAAGCTTTTTTTGAGCTTTTAATTATCATCTAAAGAGTTTATGAACATTGAATTTAGATATTAATGCAGGAGAAAGTTTGAATATCTCCCCTAGTAGTTTCACCTGTAAATAAAAAACAGCTTTTAATGAACCCTCAATCACAACAGCATAAATGTTTTAAGTAAATATTTTTTTTCTATGAATGAAAGTGACTCTCAGCTTCTATACCAATACTAAAAATGTAGCAGGATATGAAAAATCTATTCCCATGCAAAATATGTAAATAATGTTTCCAGAAAGAAAAAAAAGTACAGTATTGCAACTAGATACAATATATTTTGATCTCTACTCCACAATTTTTGATGTTTGCACTGTATATCCTATATATAAAAATAAACTACAATTCCCATAACTAGTCTTTCAGAGAAATCCGGGTATTGCTTCACCCAGGTCGGTCGCGCCCTCCTCTAAACGTAGTGTTATTGACACAGTTGTCCTAACATGTTAAATAATAAGTGTGCCGAATATCGGACGGATAGATTGACAGACTTAACTGTCAACACATTAGATATTACACTCATATAATAATTAGACAGTTAGTGACAGACTATTCTGATGCATCTTACACTGCATTACAGTAAACATGACACCTCGAAAATTCATAAAACTTCCTAAATATGATTCTGTAAACAAATTAACCTCTACTTTCTCGAAAAAGACAAAAATAGGCGTATCGAGAGGGCGGGAATTTGTGACAAGCGTGCCCACGTCCAATAGTCTTTACTAAATTATGTTTCCTGGCGTTAAATCTTAAAGCCCTCTTGTAAACCAACCTTGACGTCGCGTGCTTTCGCTCGAGTAGCGTGTGTTGTGGCCAATCGGGTTCCAGTACTTAACTCTCGCGCCCAATAGCCTTCGCATATTTTGAACAGGGGCGGGACAATACACAAATGGAACGAAGCAGGGTAGGTTGTTAGAAAGTTAATGGCTTGGGGGAAAGAGATTCTCTTCTCGCTTCAGGAGAGTTTGAGGATTTTTCTGAAGTAAAACGTAATTATTTTATAACATTATAACCCCAAAGAAAGTGAAGAGACAACATTACCTTCGCAAACAGACGTATTATTTAGGAAAGTATGCAGGATGCAGTAGCCGGGACGGCAATGCTGACGGACGGCTTCGAGGACGAGATTGACTCGGTGACTCCGCGTTCCCCTGCGTTAGGGATGGGGGTTGGAGCTACACCAGGAGCCGGACTCGGGGGCCTCGGGATCGGCGTCGGTGGCAAGAAAGTCCGCTTGTTCGGCGAGGCTGGCGGGCCCACCACAGACAGACTTGATTTCAAACTCACAGCGGCCGCGGTGCTATCGTCAGGCCCCGGATCCGGCAGCGACGAGGATGAGGTGTCTGAGGTGAGAGCGAGTCAGCCAGCAGGAAAGTGTGTGAGTGTGTGTTAGCACACATGCTAACTCTAGCTAGCCTTAATAGGCTTCATTCCCAACCCACCAAAACCCTGGAATTAATCACCTCATCTAAACAGGCCGACTTATCACGTCCCATTCTTGCCAACATTAATACAACAACACTCTTGCGCGGAGAGCCGTTAGTAGCAATTTCAACTGCGTTTTTCGCGACCCACGTTGCCAGTTGCGTTTCTAAATAGCTCAAATTCAGGCGAGTTAGCTTAGCTTAGCACGGGCTCAGAGACGAAGGCTGCGATTCGGGCCTAACGAGAACATCAGGGGGGCAACGCCGTCGTCTGCTAGTTAGCCATCCCGAAATCATTTCACCGCCTTCAGCCACTTGCCACCCCAGTCTACGCCCTTTAAAGTCCAACTCGCCGCACGTCGTGTCTTACTGACAGTCATTTTGAAGGATCTAGAAATGTCGCTAGCCGGGAAGCTAAGTGGATCTTGGTACGTAACTAAATATTAGCCGTTTAGCAAAGCTTATCTGCGTGACGGTACCTCGCCAGGCCTTTGCACGGTGTTGGTAAACTTATGCTCTGGCTTGGATCTTCATATTTTTGAGTTTAGGTGCAAGATGTTACAACGTTCACGTTAACCCGAGTGTCAGCACTAGCACTCCGGCTCAAGTAAATATATCTCCACTGCAGCTTCTGAAATTTCACGGGACGCAAATGTTAAAACAGCAAGATTTAAGTTTAGATATTTTCCTCTTCGGTGTCAGTAAAGCTATCATTTGCTATTGACATGATAATGAAGTGTGGCGCTGGGTTCCAGGGCGACTTGTCATGCGGGTTTGTCGTCATACATCAAGATGCACCTGTTGGGTCCTGTAGATGTTTAATTCTCAATCCCACTAAGGAAGTTTTTCTAAAACTGCAGCTACTTATAGAATCAGGCGTGTACTTCCCATTTTATCCACGATTCTGTGAATGTCAGGACAGGATTCACCTTTGTTGACACATGACATGGGTTTTCCAGACAAGAATTGCATGATGAAAAATTAATGCATACTTGTTGGGGTGGGTGACATGACCAAAAGCAACAACGATATGACTCGTTTTATTTCATGGTAACAACACAATACAGTTATTTTTGTATACAAGGATGTTGCTATTATCACTATTGTAGGTGGAATTGAAATTATTCTTAATTCGAATTTTGATATCACAGCAAAAACAAATACTTACCTAACATAAAATGTTCTCAAACTGAAAACAAGCAAACGGTTTGTAATTAAAGCGAAACTATTTGAGCAATAGAACAGACACAAACAAAACAAGTGCTTATTTAAGTTTTAGATTGCTCTGTAGCATGCAAATACCAAATTGTTCTTTTTTCTTTTTTTTTCTAAATGCATTTTATTGTGAAAATTTCATCAATTCTTTTTTTTTTGTAAGATGCTTTGAATCTTTTGTTTAATCAAAATGGATCTTCAGGTGAAAACTACAGTCTTCTGTCTGGTGACACATTCAGGACTTTTCCAGTCATTTAGTCCACCTTACTCCAACCCTGCAAGATTTTGTTCATCTGCTTCCACTTTTAAATGCAGTGCCGATATCGCAAAATCCAGTTAACAACTGATGCAAAGAACCAAGTCCCAGCCTACATTTTTGATAATCATTGCACTCAGATGTATGCCGCAAAAAATTTAAGGAAAGGTCACGCTTGCATTTCATCGTGACTTTAAACTGACAAGTCTTAAAAATGTGTGCAGATGATAGGCTTTTATGGCAACACGTATCATAACTGCGATTTTTCTGTATATCACTCACCCCTAAATAGTTGCTCCACTACCAAGCATGCAGACTTGTTTAAAATCGGTTTTGTTGCATGGAGATGCCTTTATTAAAGTAAATAACTAATGTCAAATTGAGTTTTCAGGAGACTTTCAGTTCCTGTTAGGTCTCCATTTGTCATGAGTCAGTCTGCCCTATGAACTTAAATTAGACTAAATATCTTTTAGAATTGTTTATGAGAAACAAGTGCAGTCATTCAATCTGACCTGAATGCTGGATCATGTAATAAGTTGTTACATCCATGAGATTACAGAGCAATTGAATCCATTTTTACTTATATTTAAATTCTTGACATTCTCCTTGCTTGTTTTAGTCCTGCATGGAATTCCGCAGTTGTTTGTAGTCATAAATTTGCATAGCCAGGTTCAGTCTGGTAGCTTATTTGTGTGTTGCTTTAAATTGTGACATTCAGACTTGTTTTCGTTTTGTTGCAAGCTATAATGTTAAAATGTCATTAAAAATGACATATAATATTAATGACTCCAAGCGAATGTGAAGTTTTTAAAAAGATTAGTCTGCTTCTGGGAAGCCTCTATATGTTCTACATGTACAGGCACATAAGTGATATTCTGGGTTTATTCAGAGACTCTGTTAAATCAATATCAGAGTCAGACAAATGTCAGATGAAAAGAGCAGCATGCTTGTAGAAGACAATTGCCCTTTTCTGCCCTCATGTTAAAATGCTTTTTCTTATGAACACAGAAAAAAGCATAGCGTTAAAATTTGTTACATTTTACTAAGTTTATCCTTGTTTACCGAATCCCTCGTTAGGATCTTTTCATCCTAATGTTTTAAGAACTCTGTTACACTGTTTTTGTCTTATTTTAACTTAAAAGATGAGAGTATTTCTTTCAATCGTTTGTTGGTGTGTACGGTATATTACCATCACATATTTAATGACCAACACACAATTCACATGACTGTGGCCTATGACACAGCATGTGTTTGCTAATTAATTGCATATTGCTGTCTGGAGAGGGAGTCAACTATACAGTTGCTACATGTTAACTCCCTGTCTTTGGGGAAAACTGTAGATATAATCATAGCAACGAAACTGCCAATAGGGGCTGGCTGATGTGGCCAAAATATTGTCATGAGATCTTTTCCATATCATACAATATCAATATTTATTATTTACTGTTGATAGGGTAAGAAATGCTTTCCTTGTCTTTGTTAATGTGAACCAAACTTGTTTGTTCACAATAAAACTCCACAGAGAAATATAGGCCTACCTTTTAATTTAAGGCCCCATAAAATCCATCTTATTTTCCCTAAATTCTGTGTTTTCCATTGTATTTTTTCCCCTCTGGATTCTTTGTTTTATGATTTATCTAATTTCATCAAATGTGTATAATGAAATCAATACAACTAAAATGTAAAAAATGGCAAATGTAACAATTTCATACAAAATAGGACCTTTTTTTGTCAAATAAGATGCTGCACAACAGAACCATATTAAAACATGGCTGAAATATATTAGTTGCATGATATTCCTTTTACTTTGGTATAATATTACTTTTAATATTAAAAGTATTACTAAAAGTAATATTAGTGATATATATATATATATATATATATATATATATTACTTTTAGAAGTACATTTACTATAATGTTACAAATTTATAATGTGTATTTGACAGTTTTTCTTAAATTAAATGGTGAAAAGCTTGTAAAGGGACTGAGAATAGCTCATATATTGACTGCAGACACTGAAAACACTTAGATTTACATGTATTTGATTTTGTGTAGTAGCCACATATTCACACAGAGACACACAGAACATTCAGAATTATTAGCATCATGTGCTAATTGGCTGTTATCATGTTGATTTCTGCCCCTAGAATAATCTAAATTAAATGAATATGTCCAGAGCATGGCACCACTGTCAACATTTTTATTTTTTTTTCATCGTAAACCCTGTATGATAATGTTTATGTGCCAACCCCTGTAGTTTAGGTCCTGTGTAGTGCAACATAGGTTCTCTGTGGCTGTTCAAAAACATTTGACTGTCACCAGACTTTTTGTATATGATCCTCCAAGTAGATTTTTTTTATTTTGTGGCTGCATAGATTTTTTTGTTAGTTATGAGTGTATTGAAGTGCAAAAGGGCTAGTTTTTCCTGCTGTATAGGCAAATGAAGTGATAAAAGCCTTAAATGCAAAGTATCAGTTAAAGTGATTATTTTTGGTTATGCGAGTCTCAAGGTTTGAATCTGTAGATGTAGTGACCATGATGTGGCTTGAGAAGCAGCTTTTAATAATGTTTAAAAAGGATTCTTTATCAGCTTATTGAGTTGTTTCAGCTATTCATTATTGTACATTACAAAGTAGGCCTACCTGTTGTAAATAGTTGTGGGGACTATGACAGCCCCAGCACCACTCACTATTGCTATATTTTTTTTTTTACCAATAGATTTAAAGTGATGCACCCTTATATTGTCCTAATCCTTTATGACTTTGTCTTCTGTAGATCTCAAAAGATGTTAGACAGGATATTTATGACTTCTTTTCCATGCACTTAAAGCGAAAGGTGACAAGGGGCCATCATGCTTCAAAGATTTCAAAAACAAAACCTTAAAAACACAATAACAGTAGTCCATGTGACTCATGCACTATATTTCCAGTTTTCATAGGTAACTTTGTTTGAGGAACAGACTGAAATTTTTGTCATCGTGTCCATCAAATATTGACTCTGGATTTATAGGCATATATTGTCTAAATGCCTATTTATATTTTTCACAGCATGAACAGTTGTGAGACTCATCGGCATGATCAGTTATAAGAAGGACTTGTAACGTCTGGCATCTTTGATGTTCAACCTTTTGATGTGCTGTACTTGTATAAAGATCTGTTGCAGCAATGATTGTTAGCGAATAACTGCATGATTTTTATTAATCATAAGGCCCAAAGCCTTTGATTATACAACAGAAGTCTAATGGTCCACTTCATGATTTTTTTTTTTAATCCTTTGTTTGGGCTTGTCAGTGCCTGGTCATCATTCATTTTAGCTTAAATTATGCCAAACATCTCCCCAAAAATCTAGTTTGGAACAACATAGAGAGTAAAGAAATGACCAAACTTTAATTTTTTGGGGGTGAACTTTACCACATGTCTGTACAGCATGTCTATTATCCTGTAACTTTTCATGTGACCTAAAAACACAAGTAAATAAAAAAACATGCTATGTTTTTTGTGTGTGTGAACCTATTGACCCTGGTCATATGTAGTGCAGTACACGATCTGTGTAATCGCAGGACGTGCCGTTTTGGACTTTACACACTGTATGTTATTGTTGTCGGGAGTCTTACTGCCTGGCCGTCTGTGTGCATGACTGAAGTTTCACTTGCAGTGTACAAAACGTTATCATTTTTGTGTTTGCCCCGTCAGGAAACGTTCCATAAGAGCACTTGGTTTTTTTTAAGGACGTAGGAATTTGAGCCAGTGTTGTGGATTTCACCAAGTCATCCTATTGTTTTCACGCAAGTTTAGGGTTACCAGCCCTAAACCTGTCTGCAGCCACCAGACATGTCGTTGTATGTAATAAAGAAATTGTCCCTCCTCCCTTACTTCTTGCCTCTTTGCTGGAAATGTAGCGCTCGCAGTCTGTCTCTCAGCGCAGAGATGAGGTAATGAGAGTCACTTGTTTGGACGTAGCCTCTCGTCTCGCCCTCGCCTCTCTCTTTCTCTCTCTCGCTAGCTCGCTCTCTCACACCCCGAGACAGATGCTTCCCAGAGTCTGAGACCAGAGCACAACAATTCCAGCCATGCCAGAGAGCACTGCACATTCAAATGCTCCTGTATGCTTTTAATTACTCTTACTGCAGATGGGCTCTGCTTGACCACGCCCGGCCTCGCTGCCTTACTCACCCTGCTTTTTGGGTCAGCTCTTTTTGGCAGCCCTTCGTATTTATCTCTTTTGAATTAGTTTGACCCCTCCCAGTTTCTCGGGCTTGAAACTTCAGTATGCTGAAAGGGTAATCTCTTGACATAATTATAAGTACAACCAGAATAGTGTGTTTTGGTGTGTTTCTGGTGGTGGCCTCCTAGGTTTTGGCAAGAACTATGGTCTCAGAAGCTGTATGGATACTGTATAAGTCTTGAGATCGAAAAGCGGTTCTTTTCCATTTATTTACATTCTTTTCAACAAATCCTTCAAAAATGCGTGTGTCCTTCTGCCGATGTGGGTGGAATGTGGTACTAAAGTATGCAAAAAAAGGCAACAGGGCTTTTTGTCATGATGATTACTGCATGTTTTGAAGGTTTTCAGCTTTTGTTCCTTGCAGTTTAAGTTTATGTAAATGCATGTACTGTATTGCTGGAAAACGCACATTACCGTTTCAAAAGGCTTTTTGTTTTTGAAGTCTCTTATTTGTTTAGAAATTCTGTAAAAATTGGAAGTGATTTTTGTGACTTGTAAATTTGTTTTCTATTTTAATGGTTTTTAATTTATTTGTTCCTGTGATGCGAAGTGGAAATTTCAGCAAAATTAGTCCATTCTTTAGTGTTAAATGATCCTTTAGAAATCATTCCAGTATGCTGATTCTGTACTTAATAAACACATTTTCTTGATATTGAAAGTAGTTGCTGCTTAATATTTTTAAGGAAGCTATATTATATGCATTTTCTTCAAAACAACAGCATTTATAACACCACATAAACACTTTTGAACAATATCATGCATCCTTGGTGAAAAAAAAATGTAACTGTAGTGTACAATAATAGGAGTTTTTTTTTCCCAAGAATTACATACAATTTGTTTTTAAAATTTTGAAATAAGCTCATAATTTGTTGATACATTTGCAGGTTGTCTCTCTAGTATAACTAAAAAAATTGTTAACAGAACTGTTAATGAACAAGAATCATTACATTTCTTACAAGTCAGCGTCCAAGAGCTCATAGCAGATCCTCCTCCTGTGTGGGTTTGTGTTGGTAGTCTAGAACTTTATCAACAGTTTGCACTGGCAATAGGAAACAGATTTGAACTGAACAGAATTTGATTGAAAGCATCATGTACATCATATGCCTACTGCTGTGTTTACATACAGCAAGTGCTTACAACCGGATTATAAGCATGCTTGTCTTTTTTTTTTTTTTTTCTTTTTCCTTTTTGAATTTGCATTTCAAAAGCAAAGTAATCCTTTTGGATACATTGGGCATTGTTTGAGCACCCTCAAATGTCACACTGGCTTTGAAGGGTTCTGTGGCTTACCACAGGAACAATTTAAAAACTCATACAAGGTTACTGTGCTGTATATTAGTCTGAAATGAATGAGGGAGGTGAGATTTTTTTTTTTATTCTTCTTAGATGCATTAAAATTGTATAAGTTTTATAGCCTAATGTTTTTATAACTGATGTATATTGCAAAAAAATAAATAGAATCACATATTTTTACAATTTCTTGATCACCATATCAGCATATTTGACTGACTTCTGAAAGATCATGTGACAAAGAAGACCGAAATAAAGGCTGCTGAAAAATTGATCATCATCAAAGCAAAAAAAAACATTTCTATAAAATAAGCAACTGTTAAATTGTAATAATATCTCACTATTACTTTTCTTGCTGTTTTGGTCAACTAAATGCAGCTTTTTGCCATACTTGCCTAACAGAGCCAAAAAGCGGCAACAGAATGGGAGTATTTATTTCAGTAATGACTAACACAATCGCAAATTGGTGTAGGGTTGCCAAAAAACATATGATAAACCATGCATGATTCATTAAGAGATTCTTTTTCAATAAATGTTGGGTCTGAAAGGGAAACTTAAGACTGTCCTTGCCTTTTATATTGCTGAATGTCTTCAGTAAATCATCACAGTGAATATTTTTTTAACACCAAAAGAGGGTTTGTGCTGGTGCGATCTGTTAGTAAACCTGACCCTTAGCACGCTTTGAAATAGACTTCGTTCAAACAATCCTTACTGACCACAAACTTTTGAACATCTGTGTATTTCTGTCTATCTCGGTCTCTGACCGTCATGGGATCTGAGTTCTATTTATCTGAGTTGGACCTGGCTGAACTTTTGATGTCCCTCATATTACCAGTATAAGATTTAAAGGTTCAGAGCTAGGAGATGCTTTAACACTTGTCTGTATTTATATTATTCTTTCTTGTGGTAAAATCTTGTAGCGTATTAATCCAGTAATTGCAAATAAGTGGAATGATAATGGATTTTAAGCTTTCTTTTTTTCTTTAAAAACTTTAGTATGCATATAGTTTCAGAAAATGCCTCTTGTGGCATTAGACCGTGCTGGTCTAATATTGTCAGGCTTAGCCATCACCGAGCTCCTGTCTATGCTAACAAGCAGCCCAGTTCCTCCCAGTAACCCACAGTGTGGGTCGCCCTGCCTAGTGGGTGTTAAAGGAGGTGTGTGGAGGTCAAGGGCAAAAGGGAGAGGAGGAGGGGGAACCTGCTGATCAGCTCATCTTAATGCTTACAGTAATTCCTCATAGGCTCAGGGCCTAAATAGCACACAGCTCTTTCTCCCAGCTGCGTTTGAGAGGGGGGTGGGCCTAATGGCTGATGTGAACTTTGTGACTAGTGCCCTCATTTGTGTTAATTACCTGTTCATGTTCAAAGGGACACACCAGGGCTGCTGTTACTGTTATACTGGCTTGTGTGATAGACATTTTAACACTTAAAAACCCGTTTCGTGAATCTCGTCAGTGATCTACGGTTCTGTGTGTTAACTGCTGCCCCATTTGAAAACTGGTGATGGGAGATTTACCGCTAATCAAAGAACCGGCTTTACTGATGGTATTGAGAATTGTGAAATGTCCCTGGTTTCTACAAACTAGATGTCATATTAAATATTTATTTTCTGTAAATAAGAGATGTATCACTAACTTTTTATATAAATCACTCATATGAAGTTTTGGTCATATGGCCCCCTTATAACCATGTTAAATAATTGTGTTTACAATATTGTCCAAAACAATAGTTTATGATTTTTGCCATGATCGAGCAGCCCTAATAGAATGTGAAATCTATAGTAAATTCTGTCTGCTTTCTATGTCTGTGTTTCAGCATGCTATCATGAAAACGCATCACGGAGGGAGCTCACTCTCTCTCATCGAAGCATGTACCTTTAGATATTTTCATTCTCCATTCCATTTCTCATTATATATCGCACGTGATCAGTCGATCTCCCTCTCACTACTGTCTGTTTAGGCTTGTTAAGTGCAAATCTACTGAGCCTTTGTACAAATCAACATGGTACACATTGTTGTCATTACTAGCCTACACATGCACAAAGTGTAAAATAAGAAGGGCGTAGCCTTACAAAAAAACATGTGAATATCACGGTTGTTGCATTCCTCTGTGGTTATATCCATCAATAGTATTGCGATATTGCGGTTATTAATGCCTCGTTCTTTTTATGATGTAAAAGTTTAAATGATTTGCATAGGTCGGGTTGTCTTGTCCAGTGTAGACACAGTATCTGTGTGTGAGCAGATTTGAACATTGCGATAAAGATGCTGAAACGCAGCCCTAATACACACATATGTATATGTACATAAAAATTGATGTAAAAGTAATGTTTAGTAACTATGTCTTAGCACAATCTCCAGTGAAAACTAGCTTCAGACAGGCTCCTCTGCGATCATTTAGTCTGCTTACACGGCACCCCTCCAAAATCAACTGCAAGTTGGCAATTGTTTGAGTGTAATGACCAGATATCTCAAAATCCAGTCATAGAACCAAGTCCTCTTCTTCCTTTTGACAAATTCTATATTTGTTATTTAAGAAAACGTGTGCAAACTTGTGGAGAGAAATAGCGCAGACACTGGACAAAACCTTCTGTCACTGTACTCTTCTATATTTCTGTTTTTCTAT
>JAUMHE010000032.1:3648835-3688696 GCA_032359235.1 Enteromius mattozi | reverse complement strand
TGTACACATCGCAATATATATCGCAGGAAAAAAATATATCGCAATGTAATTTTTTCCCAATATCGTGCAGCCCTATTTGAAACTGTATATTGTTAAGTGCTATACAAAAATTTACTTTACTAGTGTATTATCAGGGCCAGTATCCTTATTAGATACCTCAAATGTAAGGTTTTATTTATAAATATTAAATTATTTCTAATATGTATGTTTGTCTGTGTTTATGTATGTGCAGTAAGTTTTATGTTTAAGTAAGGTTGTACATACTAAAAACACGTGTTTGTTAATTTGTATCTAGCTTCTTGATGTAACATCGTTATCTGAAGTGTCCTTATTTCCAGACCAGTTCTCCCATTTCTGATTGCAATTGTTTATGGTGCTGCTAGTGGTGAAGAAATTACATGCTTTACCTTTGATTTTCAGTTTTAGTATAAGCATGCGCTGCGGTTGTTTGGGAAAAACATGTGTTGATGTGAGTTTGGCTGTAGGTCTTGCTGGCCATGCATGCTAACGTGGAAGACAGAGGGATCAAAGGAGACATCACGCCACTTATGGCTGCTGCAAGCGGTGGTTACGTCGACATCGTCAAACTGCTCCTAGTGCACGGAGCCGACGTTAACGCACAGTCCTCGACAGGTACAACTTTTTTTCTTTTTTTTCACGTAAATAAATTGAAAACCGTATGAAGTGAAAGTGTACTTAAATGGACCAAAAAGAGTAAAGTACATTTTCACTCTTGCGCAAGAAAACAAACAAACCTTGTGCTTCATTGTCTTTCCATTTCTTGCAGGTAACACAGCCTTGACATATGCATGTGCTGGAGGCTTCCTGGATGTAGTAAAGGTTTTGTTGAAGGAGGGTGCTAACATTGAAGATCACAATGAGAACGGTCACACTCCGCTAATGGAGGCTGCCAGTGCAGGCCATGTGGAGGTCGCTCGTGTGCTCCTGGAGTACGGCGCTGGAATCAACACACACTCCAATGAGTTTAAGGAGAGCGCGCTCACACTCGCTTGCTATAAAGGTGCGTCCCATTGTTTCATAGTGTTTACACACACAAGATGAATATGGTAATATTCTGATTGATTATCCAAGTGCGGTGTTGCCAAAACCAGATTAAGAAAACGTTTTTGGATACTGAATATGACAATAGCCATATGGCTGTATTAATCTGAATTTTGGGTCTTACATGTAGCCTTTTACAGAATTTCAACTGTAGTTTAACATTCATGTATATCTGCACAGTGAACCTGTTAATATGGCTATATTAAATGCAGACAGAAGAGAATTTTACCAAATTGCGTTGTAATACAAAGCTAGTATTTCCAATAGATGATTACCTAAATAGATAAAAAAAACATGCATATTGTAGTTTTTTAAAAATATGCTTTTTACATGTACATAACTGTTTGAAGGTTTGGGGGCAGATTTATTTGTTTTTGGTATGTAAAGCATTTTTATTTAGCAAGGATTATTTAAACCCATGGAAATTGAAGAATTATTTCAATAAAATAGAAAATGAGCTGCAATCTCAAGCAAATTTTTGTTTATTTTTCTTGAAGGATCATACCTTTTAAAGAAATTTATCTTTTAATTTAGCAAGGATACCGAAAATTATTAGGATACAAAGTAAATATCAATAACATGTTTTGTAAATGTATTACTATAAATATCAAAACTTAATTTTTATATTAGTATATGCATTGCTAAGAACTTCATTTAGACAACTTTAAGGACAACTTTTTCAATTTTTAGATTTTTTTGCACCTTCAGATTCCAGATATAGTCAAATAGTTGTATCTCAGCCAAGTATCTTCCTATTCTAACAACACATACATCATTGGAAAGCTTATTTATTCAGCTTTCAGATAACTGGTTGTGTGGTCCAGGGTCACATATTTGCCCAACTGTATATTATGAAATCAATCCGTTTGAAAACTTTTGGGGTGAAATAAACTGTATCCTGTCTGTTCTTTAGGGCACTTGGACATGGTCAGGTTTCTCTTAGAAGCAGGAGCCGACCAGGAGCACAAGACAGATGAGATGCACACTGCACTCATGGAGGCCTGCATGGTAACACTATCTCCTATCTACAAAGTCTTTAGGTACTTGATGTTTGCGCAGGTCTTTTGAGACATTCTTGTGCTTGTTTTGTGTAGGATGGGCATGTGGAGGTGGCACGGCTGCTATTGGATAGCGGGGCGCAGGTAAACATGCCTGCTGACTCATTTGAGTCGCCTCTGACGCTGGCTGCCTGCGGGGGCCACGTGGAGCTGGCGGCGCTTCTGATCGAGAGGGGAGCCAACCTGGAGGAGGTGAACGATGAGGGCTACACTCCACTGATGGAAGCAGCTCGTGAGGGCCATGAAGAGATGGTAGCGCTGCTCTTGGCACAAGGTACTGGGGTCACCTCAGTTTTGTAGACTTCACCCATAGGACCTGGCATTGTTTAATACATTTGTAAATGGGGTATAAATAAAAATAAATAAATAGTAATAAATAGTTTTGAACAAACTTTTAAAAATGTGTCATGTGGATGAATGTGTAGAGATGTGTTTTGATTTAAAGCATACCAAAAAACTCAATACCAATTACACTAGTCTGAGCCAAAACACAAAAATTGTTCACGTTTTAAAAAAGGCATGTTAAGAAGACCAAGTGTTGTGATTGGACCACTGAAAATGCAAACAGAATCTAAGTTAGTAATGCGAAAACAGAATCAGTTTAAAAGTGATAGAACGACAAATGATGAATTAAGTGTTTTGACCGCAGCAAACTTTGCATTTCTAATTGAGGGTGTTATTTTTTTATCGGTTGGTTTTAGGTGCAAACATTAACGCTCAGACAGAGGAGACACAGGAGACTGCGTTGACTCTGGCATGTTGCGGAGGCTTCCTAGAGGTGGCTGATTTCCTCATTAAAGCTGGGGCGGACATCGAGTTGGGTTGCTCCACCCCGCTCATGGAGGCTGCACAGGAAGGGCATCTGGAGCTGGTCAAGTACTTGTTGGCTGCAGGTGAGGCATTGCGTCAGATGTAATTCTTGTAATTTCTCTTTTCTATGACACTGTAACATGTTCACACACTACTCTATCTGTTCAGGGGCTAACGTCCATGCCACAACAGCCACGGGTGACACGGCTCTGACATACGCCTGTGAGAACGGACACACAGATGTGGCCGACGTGCTGTTGCAAACAGGGGCTGACCTGGTTTGTGGATATTATTTTTTTTACTGTTGTATTTGTTTCCACTTTATATAAAGTGTCTTTAACTACTATGTACTCAATTTTAAATTAAGTGTTTGATACAAAGTGCTTATCAGTACAATGTAAAAACATGTACAATATTTTAAAAAAAATACCTGCATGTGATTACTTCATTAATTGATTTGTGAAATTACATTTATAATTACTCTGCATCCCTTACACCTTAACCCATCTTTAAACCTACCATATCACTAAACCTGTCCCTAACTTTACTCATATTTTTTATAGTTTATACAGTTAAAGGCCTTTTGGAGCTTAATGGTGTCTTTGTTTCTCAGGAACATGAATCAGAAGGGGGCAGGACTCCACTGATGAAAGCGGCCAGAGCGGGACACCTGTGCACTGTGCAGTTTCTCATCAGCAAAGGCAAGTTGCAATGTCCCAAATTAGGGCTGCAGCAAACCATAAAATCTACAATAAATGTTAGTAAAAATAGTCAACACAAAATTGTCAACAGTTCTTCACCAATATCTTTGTTTTTGTTTGCATCGTGAACAGTGATGACATTTTGCAATAGAAAAAAAAACATTTGAAGCATTTTAATGTATAAATGGTTCCTATATTTGTATTAAATGAGGAACATCTATCAATTACGTTTTATGTCTGCATTTGTTATCTGCATTGCATTTTGAAATTAATTTTCACATTTGTGTCTGCAGGTGCTAATGTGAATAGAGCCACAGCCAACAATGATCACACAGTGGTTTCTCTGGCTTGTGCGGGGGGCCACTTGGCTGTGGTGGAGCTGCTGTTGGCCCATGGTGCTGACCCCACCCACAGACTGAAGGTGAGGGGTCCAGCCTCGCTGAGAATTACACTCTCCAGATGCTAACGGGTGTTATGTGGTCACACAAACTCTGATCAGTCCTCTGTGTTAATTAGAGTTTCTCTTCTGCTCACAGGATGGCTCCACGATGCTGATTGAAGCTGCTAAAGGTGGTCACACTAATGTGGTGTCCTACTTGCTAGACTACCCAAACAACATTCTGTCAGTCCCTGCCCCAGACCTGTCCCAGCTCACACCCCCCTCTCATGACACTTCTCAGGTGAGCGGAAACATACAGTCTAACAGTCACTACAAATTACCCTCTTTTACATTTTACTTAATGCTTTGAAATTTGAAAATACTAATTTGTGGAACGTATGTAACACACATGCTTTATAATAGTTTTAATAGTGTTAATTTTTTTTGACATACAGGCCCCTCGAGTCCCATTCCAAGCCCTGGCTATGGTGGTGCCCCCCCAGGAGCCAGACAGAGTACCCTCCACCATCTCCACGCCCCCACCCGTTACAAGCAAAGGTTAGTTTGTTTAGTAAAGTTACTCTTTTCAACTAGATGCGTTGTTTAAGATGACTACAGCCTTGTTTGAATTAAAAGTTCAATCTAATATTTGTGCAAATCCAATCATATATAAAGCAAGTTTTTATATATATTATATATAGCAATATTTTATTCAAATCACATTTCTGGAAATCTATTTCAGTTTGATCGGATGCAAAATCAGATTTGGACAGATCGTGTAAACACAGCAGAGAACTGATGATCCAATATCAGTTCATAAATGCTAGCAAATTAAGAGTTCACTTAAGCTTCTCTATCTGACATTTACATACAGTTTCTGTGATCATATCACAATAAAATTATGCTTGGCCACATTAAAAGCAATGCACTCTAAATGGATTGTGATAAGATAAAAGCATCTTAGACAGATTTTGAATGTTTAATGTAGGTATTAATGCAAGTGTGTTTTTGATATTTACATTCAGATAGGCGAGTAGCGTGCATGCCTGTTTAGGTTGCAAATAATAACCATCACTTTTAATTCATTACAGCGATTTGTTGCTGTTTTTTCTGTTTATTATTTTCACAATATGAAAAAGACAACAGACTCTGCCCTCACACTTGAGATGCATTTGAAAGAAGGTTTAAATACAGTCCAACTAAAAACACCCAGAAATCAGATATAAAATGCCTGGTGTAAAGGAGGGCTTTGAGTATCGAAATGCCTTGGCCTGCAGAGAAACGCATTCAGTGGACTAGAATGACTAGCCTCTGTTGATGAGTTGCACAGCATGCATGAGTTGTGGTGTCCTTGGGTTTGAGCATTTGTTGGTTTTTCTCTCAGGCGCGTCCAAGCAGAGGCTGAGCTCTCTTCAGAGCAGCTCCGTGGCCTCGGGTGGCCTAGACGCTGACCTGCTGCCACCCTTCCACCCATACCAGCCTCTGGAATGCATCGTTGAGGAGACAGAGGGCAAGCTGAACGAGCTGGGCCAGCGCATCAGTGCCATTGAGAAGGCCCAGCTGCAGTCGCTTGAGCTCATCCAGGGTGAGCCGCTCACCAAAGACAAGATTGAGGAGCTAAAGAAGAGTCGCGAGGAGCAGGTGCAGAAGAAGAAGAAGATCTTGAAGGAGCTGCAGAAGGTGGAGCGGCAGTTGCAGCTGAAGACGCAGCAGCAGTTCACCAAAGAATACATGGAGACCAAGGGGCTCAAGGAGGAGCTGGGCCAGGCGGCAGGGGTGGAGACGCCCGGCACCCCCCTGCCCCTGCAGGCCACGCAGCTGGGCTCTGACAACGAGTGCGAGGGTAATCACAAAGAGGAGGACCACAGGCCCACCCCAACCAATGAGGATGACGAGGAGGATGAAGAGGAAGAGGAGGATGATGAAGACAACATTGACTGTGCCAAGCTGCCACAGGTGGACACCATTCTGATCAGGGAGGCAACGCAGCCGCCACCACCTCCGCTGCCTCAGAACCAGGTCCTCCAGAGTCCTCCTCTGCAGACCAGCTTCATTCCCATCCAGCCTCTCACCCCGCAGCAGTCCACAGACTTCAGCAACGCTGAGTATCCAGAAAGCAGCAGCCCAGACCTGCAGAGGGTGTTGCTGAGCCAGCAGCTGACGGGGTTGGGGCCAGGGCTTCTCGCTCAGGCTCCCGACGGACTCATGGTCGCCACACCTGCACAGACGCTCACAGATACGCTTGATGACATCATGGCGGGTGAGCTCACTGCGACTGGGGCTGTCTTTGTTTCCTTTCAGGATGTCAGCCAATGATAAGAAATGGAATAACTGCATTACCATTGGCAATTAGATCAGTCTTTTGGTGTTATGGCATTATTACCAATATTTATGCTTTCAAAAGTTGTTTATATCTACACATTTAAAATTTACAGTCTTTTGCTTCAGATGGAAAATAGTGATTACTCATCTTGCGTAAATGGGTGTATACATGCTTGTGCAAATATATGGCCAATCAAATGCTCTCTAGAATAGGAACATCCCTCCCCCTATTATTACCTTTTATTGAGTAGCAATAGCTAATAATGTTTTATGACTTGTGTAAATTAATCTTTGCAATCATTTTATAAAGTAATGTAACTCAATACAGACGAAAGTCCAAATTCTATACTGATTAATCGCCCACCCTCTAGCCCTGACTTTTTTTTTAAGGGGAAATACTTCAGTACAAGTGATTGAGCCATTTAATGCAGTCTTAGTTATTTTTAATCTCTTAAATTTTATATGCTTCATTTACAAATGGAATGATTTCAGTATGAGGATGTAATGTTGCTGAAGTCACTATGGTTTAATGTGTTTGACTCTTGAACTAAAACCATTAAAAATGATTTTGTGTATTTTAAATGAACCTGGAATAAAAAGTAAATTAGATGAAAGCTTAAAATTTAGAAATATTTATTTTACGTAAAAAGTTTGTCCAAGTACTAAAATTTAAATGAGAATAAGGCTAATTGAAAATATTAAAAAATAAATAAAAATGACAATCACCAAAAATGACTAAAGTTAACATAAAAATAGAAAATGCCAAAATAAAATAAAATTCAAAATATTAATCATTACTTGTCATAGTAAATATTAGTAAAATAACATTGCTCTATGTCTTTGCAGCTGTGGGCAGCAGAGTGCCTGTAAGCACTACAACTTCACCCTCCCCTCAGCCCTCCGCACAGACGCCCATCAGCACAGTCTCCCCACCCTCCATGCTCCCTCTGTACCCCTCAGTGGACATTGACGCACATGTAAGAACAATCTTCTCTGCATTCAGCAAAATGACTGCTGTGGAACATTTGCAGACATAAATTGATTCATCAGATTGTCCGTTTTTGTTTTTAAGCAAATTATTTCTCTTCCCCTCAGACTGAGAGCAATCATGACACGGCGCTGACCCTGGCCTGTGCGGGTGGCCATGAAGAGCTTGTCTCAGTGCTCCTTGCACGTGGGGCCAACATCGAGCATCGGGACAAGAAGGGTAAGAGGCTCCTTCATTTGATCCATGAAGTTATGTCGGAAAGGTACGTTTACAGAGATGTTGAGTGTCGCTCTATGTGTCTGCCCACAGGGTTCACTCCCCTAATCCTAGCTGCCACTGCGGGCCATGTGGGTGTGGTGGAGATCCTACTGGACAAGGGAGGGGACATTGAAGCTCAGTCTGAGAGGACCAAAGACACCCCTCTGTCCCTCGCCTGCTCAGGTGGCAGACAAGAGGTAAATAAGTCACCGGATGAGCTTTTAAACCCTCCAAAATGCTTCAAAGACTTTGGAAATACATTTGTTTACCTCCATCTTTACAGGTGGTGGAGCTGTTGTTGCTCCGTGGGGCTAATAAGGAACACCGTAACGTTTCTGACTACACCCCTCTCAGCCTGGCGGCCTCAGGGGGCTACGTCAACATCATCAAGATCCTTCTGAATGCTGGTGCTGAAATCAACTCTAGGTCAGAACATCTGCTCCTGTTGATTTGATCAAGACGTTTGACGTTAAGACACGATTTAACAGTATTAACTCTTTATTTCTTTTTCAGGACTGGCAGTAAGTTGGGCATTTCTCCGCTAATGTTGGCAGCCATGAACGGCCATGTGCCTGCGGTGAAGCTGCTGTTAGACATGGGCTCTGATATCAACGCACAAATCGAGACCAATCGTAACACAGCACTGACCTTGGCCTGCTTCCAAGGCCGAGCAGAGGTGGTCAGCTTGCTTCTGGACCGCAAGGCCAACGTGGAACACCGCGCTAAGGTCTGCGATCACCTTTCTACGTGTTATTACTTGGGAGTGTTGTCCTTGTATAGGGCAGCATGATATGAAAGAAAATTGTTACATGCAAAAACATATAACTAATATACTTCGCGTGTTCTTTTGGCACTTAATTACTTATAAATGTTACCTTTAAGTAAATGTTAATGGGAATTTCTTTCCACTAGACTGGCCTCACCCCTCTCATGGAGGCTGCGTCTGGTGGTTATGCTGAAGTGGGCCGTGTGCTGTTGGATAAAGGGGCTGATGTCAATGCTCCTCCAGTTCCCTCTTCTCGTGATACCGCCCTCACCATTGCTGCAGACAAGGGCCACTACAAGTTTTGTGAGCTTCTCATCAGCAGGTGTGTCTTTGTAACTGTCTTTGTAGTGTACAATACCAGTCTGCCCTCTCTTCAGAATGTAGCATCTCACACTGCTGTTTCTGCTCTGTTAATGTAGAGGGGCTCACATTGATGTGCGAAATAAGAAGGGGAACACCCCTTTGTGGCTTGCTGCTAACGGTGGCCACTTTGATGTGGTTCAGCTGTTGGTGCAGGCTGGAGCCGATGTGGATGCCGCAGACAACCGCAAAATAACCCCCCTCATGGCAGCGTTCCGCAAGGTGAGCGTTTTTTGTTTTGCTAGCTGTAGGATTGATGAACATCTTGGCTTATGTCTAATTGTCTAAATGGTGCTGTGCTGATTTTTTGTAGAAGAATAATGGATGATGATAATGTCTGGTGAAGCATTGAAATATCCTTTTTTTTTTTTTTTTTTTTTTTTTTTTTTAGGGTCATGTAAAATTGGTGCAGTACATAGTGAAGGAAGTCAACCAGTTCCCATCTGACATTGAGTGCATGAGATACATTGCAACTATTGCAGATAAGGTATAAAAAGGACCAAAACAAAGCCTTATATACCTATATAGTAATATTTGCATGGTTTGATTGGGCCATCTTTTAATTCACGTTTACATTGCCATTCTGTAGGAACTGCTGAAGAAGTGTCATCAGTGCATGGAGACCATTGTCAAAGCCAAAGATCAGCAGGCGGCTGAGGCGAATAAGAACGCCAGCATTCTACTTAAGGAACTTGATCTGGAGAAGGTTTGTATCTTCAGATGGCCTGTAGGCTTAACTGTTGAGCTAACTAACTTTTTTGAGGATTTTTATATTTGTCACCACAATCTGCAGCAATGATGTAGCAAGTTTTTCTCAAATTTGATCATAGTCTCGTGAAGAAAGCAAAAAACAGGCTCTGGCTGCAAAGCGAGAGAAGAGAAAGGAGAAGCGCAAGAAAAAGAAGGAAGAGCAGAAGAGGAAGCTGGAGGAAGAGGAGGCTAAAGTGAAAGAGGTGTTCTGTGAGATGCAGGATCTGAAGGAGGACTCTGCAGAAGGTGAGAAGCACCTTGTCTATTTATACCCAGATATCATAGAAAATGTAGTGATGCACTGAAATTTCATCAACAAAAAATACACTAATATTTAGCCAAAATCTTTGGAGAGCTGAAATCGTTGACCAAATTGTTGGTTTAATTAGCGCTTCTCCAGTGACTCATTTTGACTGACACAGCATCTATTTCATGTCTGCAATGTGGATAAGTTACAACTGTCAAACATGTCAGCTGTTGGGACACTAGGGCTGATTTCTTGATTTTAGTCTATCTTTATTTTGATGAAACAATATAGAATTTTTAAAAAGAATAAACCAATCCAGTTTGAGGCTTAATGCTATAGAAAAGCAATAAAGGTTTTTCAGTTGGTATGTTTTCAACTTATGTCCATTTAAAAATCTGGCATGCAGTTGATATAAAAACTGCCTATGTTCAGTTTTAATATTTATGCACTTATTTTATTTGAGTGATTTGATTAATTTAATTAGGTTTTGGCTAAATTAAACTTTTTCTGTGTCTGTTTCTGTAAACTGCTTCTGATGATGTATTGTTATTTTATCCTGCAGAAGTGGAGGTTCCCATTGAGCCCCCAAGTGCTACCACCACCACAACCATCGGTATTTCTGCCACCTCCACAACCTTCACTAACACGTTTGGCAAAAAGCGAGCAAATGTGGCCACCACACCAAGCACCAATCGCAAAAACAAAAAGAACAAGACCAAGGATTCACCTAGCGAGCCGATAATCCTTCAAGATCCACAGGTGGCGCTGGCGCAGCAGAAAGCTGACAAAAATAAGATTCATGGAGAACCTCGAGGGGGTGGGGCACCGGGAGGCACCAGCGACTCGAATTTAGACAGCACCGACTGCAACAGCGAGAGCAGCAACGGCAGTAAGAGTCAGGAGCTACCCGACCTTCCTTCATCGTCATCCTCTTCTGCCCCTTCGATCCTTGCAGGCTCTAACCAGCCACATATCGCAAGTGAGAAGAGACAGGGGCCATCGCTGCCAGGCTCTCGTGAGGAGAAGGTCATGGTGTCCATCTCCAAACCACAGCAGAAGTAAGAGTTGATTTACTTCTGCTTGCTGCTACTTCATTGTGCAATTCAAGAAAAATTTACTTGGCACAAGGCAAATGCCACATTACCTTCGCATTGACAGTAGTTTTTGTATTTAAAATTTGCTACATTTCACTACAGGTAATAACTGCAAATAACAAATTTTAAAGAGAAACTTGTGATTTGACGACCTGCATTTCCATTTTGCAGATTTATGCAAACAATTGTTTGGGAAGATGACTAAACTTTCTAATTCCATTCACATTTACAGATCACATGAGATCAACTGTGACTTGACCCACAGTTCCCTGCCCCCCTCGTTCAAGACCATTTCACTGCCAGTCACCTCGCCCAACAGTAAAATGAACCTCACTAGCCCAAAGAGGGGCCAGAAGAGAGAAGAGGGTTGGAAAGAGGTGGTTCGGAGGTGAGATCACTTTTTTTTTTTTTATTTTAATGTTGCAATTTAAAAGGATTTTAAACAGAATAAAAAAAAAAATAAAGACTTGCAGTGAAGCAAGGATGTAAGCCAAGTCTAAAGGCCTTTCCCACACTGAGTGTGAAAAAGTGTAACTAATTTTGTACGTGATGACACACTGAAATAAAACCGCTTCGCATGGATGCTTCCACATAGACCGTGAACATTCACTCACCGAAAATCCAAATATATATATATATTTATTTATTTATTTTTTTATTTTTTTGTCCAGTCTGAAGAATCTTTTCAGTTTTGCCAAGTGAAAACACAAACCGTCCAATAAGATTTGAGTTAGATTCTAGACATGAAATATGAAAGCAAATAAACAATATATTTTCTGTATGTGTGTTGTATGCAGCTCATGGTATTTTTTTTTTTTTTATAGCAATAAAGGATGTTTATGACAAATATTAGCAGTGTAGTGTTATTAAACATACACAACAGAATAAAAATCAACGATTCGTCTCACTTTTTCTCAGTGTGGAAAGGCCTTAAGGATCCAATATGTTAGGAACTTGGGGATAAGCTCTTTAAAACCTCAGTAACACAATTGAAAGATCCTTGCAAGCACTGGAGCACTGTCGTATGTTTCATTTGGGCAAAATTCTAGCTATGTCATTTCTCCCTTAGATCCAAGAAGCTCTCTGTGCCTGCCTCTGTGGTGTCTCGGATTATGGGTAGAGGTGGCTGTAACATTACGGCCATCCAAGACGTTACAGGCGCACACATCGACGTGGACAAACAGAAGGACAAGAATGGAGAGAGAATGATTACAATCAGGTATAAGTTACACAGAAAGTTATTAGGACACTAGCAATTGACTGATTCTCCTTGCTGGAGTTTCTTACATGTACTTATTTTTGGTTTGCAGAGGTGGCACGGAGTCAACACGGCACGCGGTGCAGCTGATCAATGCGCTGATCCAGGACCCTGCCAAAGAGCTAGAGGACCTGATCCCTCGCAACCACATCCGGCCACCTGGCGCCAACACCAAAATCAGCTCCACCTACACAACCTCCACTGGGGCCACAAGCACTACTGCAGCCAGTTCAAAAGGCCTGCCATCTGTAGTGCCCTCCTCCGGCGTGGCTTTCCAGTCCTCCACCAACTTTACGGCTCAGCAGGCTGGCAAGTTGGGCAAAAGTATGGCACCGGGCGTCAGGCCCCCCTTCGTTTCTTTGCCACCACTTGCATATGCTCATCCTCAGCTGGCCCTTCTTGCAGCCCAGACCATGAATCAGATCCGCCACCCTCGATTACCCATGGCGCAGTTTGGTGGCACTTTCTCATCCTCTCCTAACACTTGGGGTCCATTCCCTGTTCGTCCTGTGAGTCCTGGTAGTGCTAACAGCTCACCCAAACACAGTGGTAATTCTGTGCCACGTCCCGCCAGCTCCGCTCCGGCCCACATCGAACACCCTTCTGCTCCCGTGTCCAGCACCTCCACTCCAACTGCCTCCACCACTTCTCCCACCAGTACCGCACCCACCAACACCCCCACGCCTTCCTCCGTCAGAAAGCAGCTTTTCTCAACAGAGCCCAAGTCTGTGGCTGGAGTTACTGTGGCCTCTACCGGCAGCAGCGCTCCCTCAGCACAGGTTGCTCAATCTCCCATCAGTTGCGCTCCCACAACCCCTACGACCCCTCCCCCTCCATCCGCGCCCATTGCTCCACCTCCACAGCATCCCCCTCCCCCCAAGCCCGAGCCAGCCAGCCTCAGCACCCCAGCTAAAGAGAAGCCCGTCACAGAGCTCGCAACACCTATCGCAGGAGCTCCATCTGATGGACCCAGCCCCTCTGCTCCCTTGCACTTCACTTCACCCTCTGGCCCCTCGATGCTGCCTGTACAGCCTGAGAGCCGGCAGCCACTTCCGTCACACTTTCCCTCCAACACAGAACCCAGTTCCTCTTCCTCATCACAGCCAGGCTCATCTCACCCAGTCACCCGCATGCCACCTCCAACCTGCAGCAGTACAGTCACTAATACCAGCAGCGCCTTACCTCATTACGCCACCCCCAACGCGGCCGGTGTGTCCCCACGCATGCAGCCACCGGTACCCTACTACCCCATGGCCCCAGGGGCCCTTGCGGAGCAGCAATCTGTGTTTGTGCCTCCAGGAGCCTCGCAGGAGCCCATTAAACAGCAACAACAGCCTCCACCTCAGCCCAGCCTGGCTCCGACAGGCATGCCCCCTCCCTCTCTTTCAATGTCCTCCACTATGGGCATGATAAATGGCTCTCAGATGCACCTGCATGGTGGAAAAGCGCAACTGCCCCCCAACTTTGGCCCTGCGGCCATCTTCAATCCCTTTAGCAGCATCTTCGACAGCAACCAGGTGGGCAACAACCAGGTTTGGGGTGCCTGCCATCTACCTGCACGTACCCCTCCAGAGCAGCCCTACAGTGGCCCGACTAATGCGTACATAAGCGGAATGGGGCAGATTGAAAGTGTCATACCTCCTCCCGATGGCTCAAAAGCTCCAGGATATCGCTGTACCTCACAGCGAATTGTCTCCAGTCCGATCGGTGAGTGCAATCTTTACATCTAGGGTGTCCAGTCCTGTTCCTGGAGGGGCCACCTTCTTTCAGAGGTTTGCATCAAAACACCTGTCTGGAAGTTAATGGCAAGACCTTGATTATATGGTTCAAGTGTGTTTGATTAGGGTTGGAACTATGCTAAAAGTCCTTCTTGTATTTGCATACTTGTGAGTTAACAAATCGTAATTACGAAATCGTGTTTTGTTTCACTGATGCTCCCAGCTCAGAGAAACTGGCCTAAAGAAAATTGAGTTTCCTGACTCATAATAACTTCTTGATTTGCATTCAATTCGTAAATGCGATCTATGTTGGAATGTGGCCCTTCAGGAGCAGCACTGGACACCCGTTATAATAACATAGATTATTGCTCCTGTTCTTGCTGTATTGTTTTGTGATTTGAGATCAGTCCATTTATGTTCACTCTGTATCACAGGTATACACCCCATGGACAACTCTATGTCCTCGTCCGCTGCGCTGCCCAGCTTTACCACAAGCATATCTGCCAGCCCTGTGTTCTTACCAGGTCCTGCTCCTGTGGGCACACCCTCCTTCAGCCGCCAACACTTCTCTCCCCATCCCTGGAGTGCCTCCACCTCTTGTAAGCTTTTGTGATGCAAATGCTCCATGGAACACATAACAATTTATAAGTCCATATTGCTCATGTACTGATGGCCCATTCATTTCTTATTGAATTAAGGTGAGTCTCCAGTGCCCTCCGTGTCTTCCGGGGCATCCTCACCTCTTTGCACATCTACCGTGACTCCCGCTCTGATCCAGGCAAAACCTAGTAGCTCCAACCAGCAGGACCGTAAAGTGCCCCCTCCAATTGGAACAGAGCGCCTGGCCCGCATCCGGCAAACTGGCACCGTCAACCACACCATGCTGCCCACCAGCTATACCCCACCGGTCGGACAGGGTGGCATCTGGTCTTTTGGAGTGGGCAGTGCCTCCGGTGAGTCTGTGATGCTGAAAAGTCAGCATATAAGAATTATTCTAAATATGAAATATAGTTATGTTATGATAGTTATGAAATAAACATATTTGCATATGCAGTGACAATTGACCCGCCTCCTTTAGTGACGGACAAATGATGCGGCTCTCACACTACACATTCTCACACAGTGAAAAATACATACCGGAGCAAAGAGGAAACTGACCACACACCGACAGAGAAGACAGAGCAGGTTACTTAGCAGGTCTCAGGACTCTCAACTATTAAACTTTTTTAAATCAATTTTAAAGAAATTCAACACGTGAACCGATCGTCTTTTCATATTTGTTAAAGTACAGAGTGAATATGAATGAACAGTATTTTACTTAAATCGCGGAACACACCATTTTTCACGTTAATGTTCACCGAAATCACTTTAGAGCGTTGCAGTTGACTGTCTATTTGCAGTAAAGGACCTGTCACAGTTTGACTAGTGGGAAGATGACATGAAGTGACACAAGGTTGGCTGCATTGAAAACAGATGAGCACACATGTATATACAGCTCCCGAAGTTCATGGGATTTTGTCCACAGAATGATAAACGCACAGTATTTTAACATAGGCACTGCAAACCATTCATACCGTGCTGGACATGACAGGTTTTTTGGTACGCAAAACAAACACTTTGTTACTGTGGCAGCCAACAAAAGCACAGCTTAACCCTGCTCACATTGTTATATTTAGTTATATTGGAAAAGTTTAAATTCAGTCATTTTATCCAGTTTTAACATGGAAGCCACATGTAATATACGCATTCTGATGGTCAATTGCTTTTCATTGCATTAAATGTGAAGAATTGGGTTTTGAAATGAATAAATATCTTGTCTGTTCCACACAGAGACAATGTCAGGGTGGTCTCAGCCCCTGATGGGAGGGCCAGTGATGCACCAGCACATGCAGGAGCCATCGGCCTTCTCTCAACACCAGGCTATGGAACGAGATGATACTGGGATTGTGGCTCCTTCTAACACTTTTCACCAACCTCTGCCCACCAACTTCATGGATTTTCCAAAGGTACTGTACGGTGATTCATCATCTTCTTAAAAAAAAAACACCTATTGTAATATATATTTTATCATTGCCTTATTGTTTTTGTTGTTCTATTAGTTAAATGGGGAATTTGAATTTGTAGATCTACTTACAAATGTTTGGTTTTATGTACCGCGTAGGGGCTGCCAATGTACGGTGGCACGATGATCCCTCCTCACCCACAAATGGCGGAGGGTCCCGGAGGCCCTGTATACAATGGTCTCCACACTGACCCTGCCTGGAATCCCATCCTAAAGGTTGTTCCCAACACTGCTGAGAATTCAGACCCACAGCAGGTGATTTTTCTTAGTCGACCCCAAATGAAAGCATTTGTAAATTACAGCTTGTTTTGCCATCTAATGCTTTGAATTCTTGCCGTTGCAGGTATGGCCTGGCACTTGGGCTCCACATGTGGGAAATGTGCATCTGAATCATGTCAACTAAACAGATCGAGAGGCCTAGGAGCAGTAACAAGAAACACGTTAAAAAGAACAAGATAATTACCTAATTATTGAGACGTGGTATTAACCTAGATGTGTCCCCCAAAAAATGTTAAACAAGTTAAATTTGAGAGATGGACACCCTCGATGTGCCTAACTAAAAAGAAAGAATTCCAGTGTGGGATTTAACGTGTTTACCACTGTCTATGAACAAATTGATTGCCTGTTCAACAGGATACATTCTGAGTAGTATAGCCATTTTGACATTTAAGCCCCACGTAAAAGTGTTCTTGGTCGGCAGGGCTCAATAGGACAGTGCGCTATTTATACTTGGCCAAGACCTAGATGATTGCGTAAAGAATGAAATCAGACCTTTTAGAGTGGTAAATACCTGTATAATTGTTTACATACTGAAAAAGGGTTAAAAATGAGAGTAAATTTCATGTCGTATAGTGGCTCTACTTTATGTAGCCTGTATTAATGTGAAATATTTACCTTAATATTCAATAAAAAGTTGGAAATGTATGTTGTGTGTGTTATTTGCATCATTTTGTTTTTGCATGGGCAACTTTTCACAATTCAAGTTGTCTATTCATGGACAACCGTATAAAATAAAGCACAGCAAACTAGTGCTTTAAGACAAATATTCTGTATTATGTAACATTTTTGAAATGTCTATGTTCTGAAAATATGGTGACCTACCAGGAATTTAAACTGACGTCTTAGGACATGGGCAGCACATCTTGTAAGACAAAAAAAAAGTGTTGGGAACTAGTCCTGCATGAAATGCCAAGAAACTGTAAATATTAGAAGGCATATGTATATTGGATATGTCATCCTGAGAGGTAGATTGGGGTTTGTGGTGTTATATCTTATCGTAGAGTTCATATCATGTGCCCAACTGAATCACTCCGAGAACCTCGTGCTTTTCGAAGAGTTCACATTCCATGAAATGGCTCAAAACACTCAAGAGGGCATCAGTGGTCGAATCTTCTTTCTGATTGGCCAGTGTTTGTAGCACGTGACAAATCTCCTCCCTCGAGCTTTCCAACATGTGGAGCGCAGAGCAGCGCTGCAGCAGATCGGCAAAAACCTTAGACGTGTGTTCACTGAAGTCCCGAGCTCAGATATAGCTTCATCATGTCAAGCAGCTGCGAAGCCTCGTCGACCTGCCCGATCCCAAGCCGCTCCAGCTGGCCTCCGCTCCCTGACAGCTACAGTCAAACTCCTGGAGGAACTATGTTTTCAACAACTCCCGGGGGTGAGATGGCCTAACTTAGTGCATTTATTTTTAATCGCAGGTTGAATTTTGTTTTGCGTGCAAGTTTTTCCACGTGTTTAGAGCTTTGTTTTTGTGCGAAGTGAGTTGATCGTTTGCTCTGCGCAGTCATATAAAGCCAGAGGCAATAAGATGTTTACAAGCGGCCGGTTGCCTTTTAAACAATTCTGTGATTTACTCTTTTTTTTTTTTTTTTTTTTTTTTTTAATTGGCAGTTGGATTTAAAGGTATGTTTGTTTTAATCGAGCGCTCATTTGTCCCAGTGGACTTGTAAACAATTAATTTTACCACTTTAACTAGTTTTCATTTGTCTGCTAACAAAGTACGAAAGTGAACGCACGTGCATCACAGGAGAATTCTGTAATTTGAGGTTTTGTTTTTTTAATAAAAAAGCCATTAATGTTTTAGTCAATTCCACCAAATATCACATTATGCATGCAAGATTAATACACTCAGATATTTCAGATTTCACTTTTTTCGCGCTGTTAAATTACTCGCATCTATATCTTTAGCTATGAAAAAGTGTGGATTATCATTATTAAAACGCTTTTAAAAACGCAATTCACACATAACATGAAAGAATAACAATCTGTACATAATAATTCATAAAGCTCTTTTTAAAAAATGTAAACCATATGAAGGCGTGTTAAAACATTGAAAAAGAAAAGTTAGGAAATATAAACTTAACTAACTTTAAAATAAACAGCTATAATACAAATACATCTGCCAACTCTAATGTCAATATTGATCACATGGTTATTAAAGCTCACATGTAGAAATATGACTTGCTTCAGTTTTTGAAACCAAGCCAGTGACCTTTCTATCAATCGATGCACATTTATCCATAAAACCTGGTTCTGCTTTGACTCTGTTTTGATCTTGTATGCGTTTGAATGATTAGAGGACATATCACACATCATATTGAGTTAAAAAGATAGACATGTCTACAAATTAATTTCTTATTCTTGCTTATTTCAGTTCACGTTTTAGATCATCTTCTTTGAGTCAGACCTCAGTCAGTCCAATCACACTGGCTCCTTATGCAGTAATGAGTGATGTTGCAAAATTTTGGGTTACTATAGGACATCTAAACAGGGGCACCTTGTTTTTATGAGTGATTTTGCCTGTATACATTTAGAAAGCCCCCAGTTAGCTCTTCACCCTGTTTCCATTACGCCAGCACGAGCTAAACTACACTACAGGCTTTCACTTGGGTGACACAACATGTTTTTCTGAATTCTTACATAGAGCAGATCTCAGCAGGAAGAAAGCAAAAAATCTTATGAACTCGTGCCAACTTTTTGTGAGGCTGAACCTCTAGAACTAATATTGATATTTCCCCTGCAGGAACACGGATCATCTATGATCGAAAGTTTCTCTTGGAATGTCGAAACTCGCCAATCGCACGCACCCCACCCTGCTGCCTCCCCCACATACCAGGGGTCACCAGACCCTCGCTGCAGCCAGCAGAGCAGGAGGATGACCGCAAAGACCTCTCTGGTAATCACTCCTCATATCGTTCTTTCTTACACTTACTTTAAGAGTCATGTTCTGTCTTTATCCCACACGATGTCCCTCACGTGTCCCCTATACCGTTTTCAATTTCCAAATCAACAGCCTCAAGCAAAACCTGGGGAACAGGTTTAAGCTTGTTCATAAACGATTTTGTCCTTTCTGTCTGTCGCGACTTGACACATACATGTTGCGGTTGACTGCTGAAATACAGTTTTTGGCAGAGAAAGGCACATGTGAATTCATAAATAGTACGTGTCAATGAAAAATAAATGAAAATCTGTTTTTAAAAATGTACTCTTTGTATTCATGTTGGCTACATTTGGTTTGAAACTGTTCATTGTTTTTAATGACTTTAGGAATGTCAGGTGCTGGAACCAAATTTATATTTTATTTCTATGTATTTATTATTATTCTAATTATTTATTTTATTTTTGTACAAATATCATGAATCCGTAATTTACATGGTCCTCTCTATAATAAAATATCCTGTTTTTTTTGTGTGTTTCGCTGCATTTCGACTTAATTACATTTTAGTAGTTTGGCGTAAGGTTTTATTATGATTTTTTATTTTAATTACATTTAATTGCTAATTTTTTGTTGTTGTCATGTCAGAACATTTGTAACTATTTTTATTCAATAGATGAAAACATCAGGCGCAAAAAAAAAAAAACTGACCCAAATGCAAGTATTAAAATATAATTAAAAGTAAAAGTGGAGTAAGAACTCAAATAATTTAATTACACTGATTTAAAATATGAAACATGCCCTAGGCTGCCACCTTTCTGTATTTATATATTTATTTTTTTCATTCTAAGCTTAAGGTCACATTTTGGTGTGACTGAAGTTACTTCATGAGAAAAGTAAACAAAAATGCACCTGACCTGCTCAGTATTTGGCAAGTCTGATTTCCATATCAGGGGAATATCCACAGGGTGTACCGTTCTTTATGTGAAAGGAGTGACGCTGTTCAAAGGATTTTTTTTTTTTTCTTTTAAGGAAGAGATCACAGTGACACAACACCTTAAACCCTCTAACCTCTCTTTCTCTCTCTTTTTTTTCCCCCCTCAGTTGATGACAATCAGTTTGTGATGGATATGTGATGGATGTCTCCAGCTCGTGTGGAAAAAGGACCGTCTCAGCCTGTTCTACCAGTGCTCGCGATCTGAGGGATGATCACACCAGCTGTGGATTCCTTCATTATTGCCTCCATGCTTTGCTTTTACTTTATCTAAATAACGAAATGCTCAGAGCAAGTGTTTCTGTTGTGAGGAGGAGCGTTTTGAGTTTGCTGGATGTTATGGTGAAAATGCAGATTCTGCTGCCATTTAATTCAGTGCCTTCATTGCTCTGTTTTTTTATTTACAAGCATTCTGAAGGTGACTGTATGTAATCTACATTTTTACTGTCTTAGGATAGTTCAAATGCAGGTATTTCATTTTTGTAATGGACCTATGACCCTATGAAGGGCATTCAAGTTATATTTTCCAGAAATAAACAGTTGGGATGATGATTTTTGTACTGTTTGTGGTTTGTTCTCTGGATGTAATATGACATTTTTTGGAATAAAACTAAAGCAAAACAGTTTAAATCTTTGACTTGTCTCTTTTTTAAGTATTGAAAATATTAGATCTCATGTACACTGTAAAATGTTTAAATTGCATATAAAACTAAGGTTATGGAGTATGTTTTACAAGAAGTTACAGTTTTTCTACTTCAAAATAGTTTAATTCATGATTAAATAATTTAGAAATTATTTAGAGGTTAGAGTTAATGTGTACAGATTATTTAAAGAAATACTTTTTAATTCAAATACAAATAAGGAAAAAAGGAAAGACAAAAATGGAATTGAATAGACCCTTTACTGGATGATCTAAAAGCAGAAATGTGGAGCTTATTTTATAAAGCCACTTGCATTAATTTTGTTAAAAATTGTGCATTATTTGAAGTTCAAATTTTTATTTCCTTCTTAAGGTGATTTTATGGTTTTTAGGCGTAATGTAAAATTGGGCATAACTACACAGAAAAGGTTAGCAAGCACTACTTTTACACTGCAATTTACTCTACACCATGTTTACACTAAAATTAAGTCAATGTGCGTACTTTTTTCAACTTGTACTATTGCAACAAAAAAGCCCTCTGTAACCCATTTTAGCATTATTTGAAATAAGGCCATAAATGTAATAGCCACAAAAAAAATTTATACCATAAATGTTGTCAAAATACTTTATTTTTTTATCTTAGCAAAGCTTTCCATTTGTAGATTTAATATTGTAAATATCACTTAGATATCGCCTAGATCCCAGAGTTCTCATCAGATCGGTGTAAAAGCAACAACACAGCGTGTGCCGTCTGATGTCACATGGTGCAAAGTACAAAAACACCGCTCCTGAGAACCAGAACACTGTAGTCATGTAAGAAAGAGTTTCATTAAAACCCACTGGAACATGATCAGTGAACTGGACACCTTCACGTCACATGTAATGTAGACAGGTCATCTGTAATATCAGGAGTGCTTTTGTTTGTGGTCAGGATAGCAGTTTTGAATTCACCCTAGTGTTGGATATAGCAGTATATTTTTTTAAATGACATGATGCAGAATAATGCATGATCCCATGTGTGAAGTATCTTTAGCTGTAATAAAGATGTGAAGAAAGCCTCTCCTTGGTCTCATGGAGACATGCCAACTGCTCCAAATGTTACAAATAACTGTTTCTGCATCAAAGTCTTTAGTTTGGTGTAATGTCATTTCAGTCTTTCCACCCTCAATACAGAAAATCAGAAGCATGCACATGATAAGAGAGAGAGAATTTAGCCACACACAACCTGCCATGTTCCTAGAAAGCCACTTTGTTGATACTAAGAAATAATGATGTGCTGCCAGGTCAATGCACATTGCACATCCATTCTGTCCCTGAACGATGGCCAGTACTTCTGTCTGAAAGCAGTTTGTTTCTCATGAACTAAACATGTGCCACTACAAATGTGTCTAGAAATTATACTAAATGATGGTTTACGAGTGAAGTAAATCACTGACATATGACAAAATAATTTAGAACATTGTTCTAAAATAAACCAATTTCACGTGCAATGCAATATTTTCAACAAATGCTTGCATTTGTAATGCTAAAACAGTAATTTATTGTTTCTGTCAGGTAAAAACCTTTCATTGCATTTTTAATAAATGTGAGTGTGCAAGTCTTAATATTAAGTTAGCATTTGATATTTACCAACTAACCAAACTCAAATGAATCTTTTCACCTTGGCACACAGTGATTAGGGTCGGCAGATTGTTAAGAAGTGAAGAAGTGAAGTGAAACGGTTCAGTAAGATCAGTAAGAAGTGAAACGGTTCTGTTTGAATATTTTTGTCTAGGAAAACTAATAGGCTAAATAAATGCCACAATCTTAGTTAATTTATATGTATAATATGACATTTTTGAGTTATTGTCATTGATAATTCCTGATTCTCAGAGCCATTCTGGCTGAAACAGCGATGTTAACTCACATGATCTCATACAGAGCCAGTAATAGTGAGAGCTTGAGAGGTTTGTTTGGTATAGATAACCACCTGTTGTTTTAACAACCTTGATCAGTCCTGGAAGTTGTGACCAGAGGTGGACGAAGTACACAAATCAAGTACTTGAGTGAAAGTACAGATACATACAATAAAATAATAGTACTCCTTTTTCAATTTTGCTTGGTTGAAAGTAAAAAAGTACTTGTTTTTTTATGTACTTGAGTAAAAAAAGTACTGAGAGATTTATTTTTAAATTTTATATAGGCTACTTAATTTTATATAGCACATATGTTTTATAATCTGACGAGCATGATGTAGTAATGTTCACTGTGAAGCTTACACTGCAATGTACCCGAGATTAAACAGATCTGAGCGTCTAATTTTCACCAGTAAGAAAAAGTGTTTTGAAGCTTAGGCTATTGTTTTGCAAAACGTCACAGTTATATATGACATGAGAATAAGTTAGGAAAAACATTTGAAGGAAAATATTATATTTTCTTTTTTTTTTCTTCTCAAACCTTGTCTGTGTTGTTAAAAACACCCCAGAGGGCATTACTTCCCACTTTGATAATTACTGTAGTTACCTGAACATCACATCCTTTCTTTTTCCCCTCAGATGTAATGTATCAAAAATATTTGAACATTATCTAAATAACAACAAAATAACTTAGCACCAGCAAGCTTGTTAGCTAAACAATTAGCATCAGATAACGATATTTAGACCTACTTATTTTCAGTACGGTTATGAATAAACATTCATATCTGTCTACTCGGCTAGTTGATCCAAACAATATAAAAAATGTATACCGTTGATAGACAATATAAAAACAGACGTAGGGCTAATTGCGTAGTATTTTAATAAAACTGCTAACGTTACAGCAGCAGGGAATATATGAACGTTTTTTGACCTGGAGACACTGATGTTGATGTGTCTGCATTCATCTCAGTGGGCTTAAATAGATCACCCTTTACTGCAGTGTAACAAACTGACCAGTTTTACCTAAATAAGATTTTCAGTTTAAGTAATTAATCCTAAAATTCGACATTAGTTACTTAATTTACGCATCATGAGTCGCACGCCAGTTGTTCTTTCTTATGAGTTCAGTTCACTGGAGACTCGCTCTGAACGGATCTTTTAAATCAGTGACTCGAATCGAGAACAGCTGCAATCGGATCACTCCCACTCGAGAATGAATCGTTTGGTGCGATTTGCGAACCGATTGAACAGGTTCATTAGAAATAATCAGCTTGTTAATGAATCGCTCGTCTGTATCTCGGAGCACGTGATATATAAGTAACGATATGTTTTATGAAATGTAGTGAAGTAAAAAGTACAATCTTATGCTTAGGGATGTAGTGAAGTAAAAGTAAAAGTTGCTAAAAATAAAACTAAGTTACTGTTCTAGTGCCATCTAGAGGTAAAATGAGCTCTGAATTCTCTATTTTTCTGATGAAATCTATTAAAATAATAATAATAAATAGTTGGTCTATATTCATTTGTTTTGTAGACTGGCGCTTTAGCGTTAGAATATAAAGATGTGTGGTAGGATGGGATTCAAACCCACGTGTGCAGAACACAATACGCTTTTCAATGATCGTCTGGCCCCACTTGATGAAATACATTAGTACATTTTTATTTAATACTCGTATAAACAAACAAAACTATAAAACAAAGGACACGTCAGTGAGTGGTTCAAGTCTCTCTTCTGTTGATCTCAGTCATTCACTTCACTCTCTCTGACTGTAGCTAAGAACCGTTCAAGGCGTGGACTCTCCTTGCCTCTCCTGTTCAATAGCTGCAGGAGAAATTTCACAAGAATACAGGCTTTAAGAAGTGTTTTAAGTGACTATTCTAAACATTTGAAGTTTTCTTGAAAGCAAGAGAAAAAATAACTAATAAAAATAACTTAAAATAGCTGGAGTATCATAAAAAATGTTTTACGGAACAATAGAATGCTATGTATATTTCACATTTTTTAACCTATAGTTTTATAGATTACATTCCAAGTCACATTATGGGGAAAAATCGACGATTCTGTATAATTACACACCCTAAGTGACACATTGACTTCATTTCAGAACTTAATAAGTATCATTTACACATTTTTATTGATCATATCATCTCTTAGCCATTGTTTTAGGATCAGATACTCACTTTCTTTGGTTGGCAAAGGATTCTTTTCTTGGGTCTCTGTCTTCCTGAGTTTAGTTTTATCAAAGGATGTGATTTCCGTCATGTTGGGTTTGTCAGCCATGTTTCTGCACTATAGACCAAACAAAATGCAAAGTTTAATATATGTAATTTTACTTAGGCCTTCGCAAATAAATATTTGTTCAAGCTCAAACAGAACAAAAGTGCTGGAGTTTAGTGGGGGCGTCATGTGACCAATGTCCCACACATTCTTTTTTGTTGTTGTTTTAAATTGTGTATCACTAAAATAATTCATTATATCCAACTGGCGAGCCGCTGCTCATATTTAAGACGTATTCCTTATACAATCTGCCAAGTCCGATGACTGTTGGCCATCCTTTCTTAAATGTCTCGCCACTGTCTTTGTTCTGTGCCCTGCTTCTCAGAGTCGTTTCTCTGCTTCTCAAATTTTCAAATCTCTAGATATTTCAGACCATCTCTCTGAAAATAAGTAGAAAGAACACAAAGGTAAAAGTATCTAGAATATTGGAGTGTAGAAAGTCTTACCGTGAAGGAGTGTATGGCCACGAGTGCTGAATGAGAAAGTATCAGTCTGTCTGTGCGGGTGGATGAAGCAGCAGGTTCTGCCTTGTGTGTGTGTGTGTGCTGATGAGGAGGGGGCTACCTCGCCTGTCCCCAGGGTTATTTGATTGGCCACACCCCCCATTGTCTTTCTTTTTTCCTCACGTTACATGAAATATTCATGATCTTGGAATTAAGGGAGGGGTAGGTTTGAGTGTAAATCTGCTGACCTTGCATGGCAGAGGAGCGTACCAGATTTTATTCGGTCAGGGAAATGAGACCCAATTATGTGAGAGATTCAGGAAGCAGAATGGGATTCAACCTTAAAAAAGAAGGAATGTAAAATTATCAAATATTTTTTGACTTTAAAAAAACTGTTTCTATTTTAATATATTCAAAATGTTATTATTCCTGTGATGGCAAAGATGAATTTTCAGCAGTCATTACCCCAGTCTTTAGTGTCACATGAACCCTCAGAAATCATTCTAATATGCTGATTTACTGCTCAAGAAACATTTCTCATCAGTTATTATCAATATTGTAAACAGTTGTACTGCTTAATATTTTTTGTTCTTTTTTTATATTTGGGGATATATATATATATACACACACACACACACACACAAATACAATCTTACACTACATACACATATTTGTCTTATTTCCTTATTTGGTAGGTAGCCTATTTATATAATGTGCTCTTTTTCAGACAAAAGATTGCTCAACTTGCGTGGCTCTCTGCTTGTGAGAAAACATAAGCTTTAGTGTGTACATACATGAACCAACTGCTTCAGACCACAGAGTGGTGTGTGCCCTGGCTCAGCTGCTGCGTCCCATACACACAGAGTCATCCAACACCAGACACATGGTGCTTCAGAGCAGCTGTGTCCGAGCTAATCCATATGGGGTGGAAGTGACCAGAGATCTATAAGCACCACACAGCTGTCCATCGCTAAGCTTTTGACCTTCAGAAGAAGAAAACAAATCTCTTTCATCATCTTTGTCTGCATTTTTCTGTATTTCAAAATTATAATATTTCCAGAATTATATATTATAGTATTATTAAATTTATTTTGACAGAAAACATTAGAAGATTTCTTTTGAACTTTCTATTCATCAAAGAATCCTGAAAAAAAAAAAAAATCCACAAAGTGTTAAGCAGCAAAAACTGTTTTTATTATGATAAGAATCAGAACTATGAATAACTGAGCACCAATAGCATCAGATCAACATGTTAGACTGATTTCTGAAGGGTCATTTGACACTGAAACTGAAAATTCAGTTTTGCATCACAGGAATTCAAAAAGAAAAAAGTTATGATTGTAATAATATTTCAGAATATAACTGTTTTTACTGTATCAAACAATTGGATTTATAATTCTAGAATGGTTCTTTCTGTATTCTAAATTGGTGTCACCACCAGATGGACCCAGAGAAACACAAATGTAATGTTCTCTGTGCCAAACGATGCACAAGCGTCTCAAAACATTTTCCAGAAAGAATGCGTTAGAACATGTGGACAGGATTTACCCTAAAGTCCTTTTCATTGTAAGTTAAATCTTTGTAGATATCATTGCCCTTTATGATTCAAAGCCCTTTCGGCTTCTGATATTGAAAGACTAAATCTGAGAAAACTGTCAGGTTGAGCCATTGTGTGTGTGTGTTGGGGGAGTATTTGTTTGCTGTTACTCAGCATGTGCATCATCTGTATTGAGACCCCCTTTACCATTCCCATATCAAGGGTATCATTTACTGTTTATGAAACAGAACCAATTAGCTCAACATGCCTTTGGTCTTCAAATGACAGGTGTGGGTGAAGCCCTTGGGAACCATCTATGTGCAAACAGCCAGCCAGTAAAGGCAGGCGAGATGACGGAGCGATAAGGTGATGGACTCTAATCTACTGAGCCCTGAAAAGAATTGTTTAGCTTTATTCACTGAAAATCGTAAGCTTGCATGTTCACATTGACACAAATCACTCCACATTTATCATCCTGAACATATTTCCCACGTACAAGCAAAAATCCCAGCAAAATAATCTGCTTTGTGGACAGCTGGGCCAACGGCAAACTACTATATAGCGACTCTGACTTTTTGTCACAATTAACAAGTTGAATGGAGAAGAGACTGTTTATTCATAACCTTTGAATAACCCCACAAAGCCCTGGGGCTGTGTTAAGAGATTTGTCCTCACATTTGCAGAAAAATCACCCCCTTTCGTCTCGTCCTTCCTCTCGCTCTCCTTCAAGCAGACTGTGCTCGACGTGCCGCAGCTGTGCTCAACAGAGCAAAGCAATGTTCACCCTTTTTAAAGTCCACTTCCCACATGAACCTGCCTTTACTCCTGCACCTCTTCATCCTTACAACATCAAACATCGTCATTGAGAGGGTCGTATGCAGCGCATCTTAAAAGGGGATTTAAAGCCCTTAAACTCCAAGAGCAACAACTTCGTACATAGTAAGTCCACAAATCACCTTTCATTGCCAGCGGCAGCCTATGAAAGAAGTGGCATGTGTAATGAGGCTTAATATAACTTAACATAGAAACCACCAGTACTTGCTAAATGTTGGAGCGGCTCCAGGAAATATGCTCCATAATGTTATTAACCTATTAGAATTTTTGGTGCACAGAGAAAACATGAATGACGGTAGAGAATGACTCAGAAGAGTAGAAATAATTGAATAAAGTAATTATTTTTGTTATCTTTGCACACAAAAAGTATTCTCGTAGCTTCATAATGTTATGGTTGAACCACTGATATCACATGCACTATTTTATGTCCTTACTACCTTTCTGGGCTTTGAATGAGTCAGTGTCTATGCACTCTATGTCATAAAGGTCTCAGATTTCGTCAAAAATATCTTAATTTGTGTTCCCAAGATGAATGAAGGTCATATGGGTTTGGAATGACACAAGGATGAGTAATTAATGACAGAATTTTCTCTCTTTTTTTGGTGAACTTTGGGTTTAAAGCCTAAAATGTTCAAGTTCATAAGTTCATTGTGGGAGCTTAAAGTGTTTGACCACCATCAGAGAGTAATAAAGAACCGTAGGAATATATAAAAGATTAAAGTCAGGATGAAACAAACCAACAACTGACATCAGTAAAAAGTGTTCAATAGAAATAAACTTTCACAAACAAATTAGTGAAGCTCCTATTAACCGCCAGCTCTCTGCGGCAAATATTTCAATTGCTTATTTCAGCTAAACCTATAAAAAGAACAAAATAGGTTTTCATCCTGGAAGGATTGGGTTCCGGCACAATTACTCTGAAACAATTTCATCACAGTAAGTGTCTCGTGGACATCCAAATAACTCTATTTATTTGTGTAACTGTTGTCTTAAAGGAGTATTCCAAGTCCAATACAATGAGATATTTTGGTAACCAACTGTTTATTGATTTCCACTGTACAGACAAAGTAACACACACACAATGTTTTTTTGTGTTCTGCAAAAGAAAGTCAGTCAGGTTTGGAACAACATGAGGGTTAGGAAAAATATATTTTTGGGGGCACTTAAATCAATACTTACTTGTGGCATAATATTGATTACAACTAAATTAATTTCAGCTTGAATCTCAAAAGGAAGGATGTGGGTTACTTTTTGAGGAATTTATTAACAATGAAAGTTAATGGCACCTATCAAGTAAACAATAAAGCATGATATAAACAATATGCATTAACAATAAAACTTCAGTCGCAAGTGCCCTAGATTTCTTTTTACAAAAACAAAGGATGAAAGTATTCAAAAGTATTTTGTATGGTATCACATTATGCCACAAACTTGCCCTGAACCTGGAATGTTCCACTAACTCCTGTTCTAGACCATTTATACTTATCACTCAGACCTTATACTGCCGAAACAGACCATCAGAAACAGCCAACAGGTGTGAATCACAAAGCGTTCTGCTGCTTAAACTAATCTAGGGCAGCACTGACGTGCGAGTCAGTCTGCGCCAAAAAGCTTCGTTTAAATCTCAAAAGAGCCAATAGAACATCCATCCTTGGAAACCGTGGAGAGCTTTCATAAGAGCCAGTTGTCATGGCAACTGTGTACTAATGGAAGTCATGACAAAGGGATTGCACACGCCGCCCAGGTCTGACAGAGTCACAGGCAAGCGTCTGTAAATGCGTGAGGACAGAAGCCGAGCGGAGATTGTGAAGAGTCTGGTTTTGTGCAAGTCTTGACTGTGTCAAAGGCTGGACGTGTTTGTAGCAGTATTGAACGCCCAGCTGTGTGCATCTGGGGTCTATAGCGGCAAAAAGGAGACAAGTAGTCTGAGACAGATCAGAGCCTCGGCATCGCAGGGTGTATAAAGGTGCGTTCGGTTACATAAATGAGCCGTGGATGTGAAGGAGGTTTACATAAGTGCTGTAGTGCAAAACTCCATTACAATACTGCATTGTGCCTGACATATCACACCATGTTCCCCCTGCTTATGAGACGCATCCTGTCTGTCTCTGTCTTCTGTCAGCTGGAGTAACAACCGTGATTTGCCTACAGTAGCTCAGATGTCTCTTTCCTAACTGTGCCTGAAGAGTAAGGCTGAAGGGAAACGGTCTATATTTTGTTGGGAATCGACTCGTGACTGGCTCAAAGGAGAAAAGAACTCACCTGCAGATCTCTCCAGGGGTTCAGTATGGCATTCTGGTCACTGAATTTTCTTGCTCCCCACGGCAACATTTTCAATCAGAACATAGGGTTATAGACATATACCTTAGTTAAATAAAGGTTAAACTTTTCTTCACTGGTAAAATTGTAAAATATTACTCTCAAATCTGAATCCAAAACAGAAGCTTAAAACACAATAAAGTGCTTTATAATTTCAGTGTTTTTTCTAGCTTGTTCTCATAAAAATATGTACCTCTGTACACTTTTTGTGAAACACAGTTTTTACATGCCTTACTACACATTTCGCCGCAGTTTCAAAAAGAAATGTCCACTGAGTGGCGCTAAAACACAGGTTCAATATGTGAACCCTGGCACATTGTTATTACGCTAATATAGGTATGTATTTCAGCGGTTCAGAACTGAAATATCTGGGAACTGTCACTAAAAGTTAATGCTCTATCATGTTGGAAATATGCCCTACACCAAATCCAATAGTAAACATACCCGATAGTGTTAACAAATGCAAAACTTGGCAAAAAGGCATTTGTTGATGCAATCGTGCCATTTCATCTTCCTTTTACACAGATTTGAACTGTTTTGTTGAACCGTAGTTACACGGGATTGAATCTGAGCTGAGATAGATATGAAGCTGGATATGTGTGATGCTAACGTTCAAAAGCATCAGTTTTCAAATCTCCCAGCATATTAATATTGTTTTGAAGTCATAACATGATATTCTTCAAGTAATTGTGAGAAAATTATGCTTTATTAATCAAATCTCTGTAAATTTGTGTAAAAAGGAATAAAAGGTGTGAGAGTTTTACTGCCCTAGCGTTCATCTCTTTTGGAAACTGCAGTGATATGTACTTGTTGGTACGTATTTCATGTCTCGTTAAAAAGTGCACCAAGGTACGTTTGTGCCATGAGACCAGGTAGGGCTTTTCTTTGCAAGAGCTTTTTTTAAATGAATATACACTTTGGTGTCCTAACAATTTTTAATTACCTCAGATAGGACATGGTTGTCCAAACTTGTTCCTGGAGGGCCACAGCAGAGTTTAGCTCCAACCCTGTATAACACTAATTATATATACTCACCTGAATCAGCTAATCAAACTCACTTGGTGTGTCCAAAAATGTGTAAGATTGTGTACTACCAGAGATGGTCTTAGGAGACACAAGGGTTTGTAGTGCTTATCACTGGAGAATGTTTAACATTCAACTTGGATCGCATTTGCCTTGATAACCAATCACATTATAGCAATGAAGTCATTGAATTTCAGTCCGAGTTGTGAAGCAACAGTCAATTGCCATTTACGGATGCTACAGAAATCTATGAGAAGTGTTATAAATAGGATACCCTGTCACAAAAAATCTGTGACTTCTCTTATATTTAAAAAAAATAGTTCAAACTATTTATTAATAGCAAAGAATTTCTATTCATACATAACCACTAAATAATTTAAGTATTAAAAAACATAGGTAACTTTAGCTAGTTGGTTATTATTAGCATGCCTGTTATTAACATATCATAATCTGCATTACCATATTCTACATCCCTAATCTTACCCAATTAAAAACTTAACAAATACCTTACTAACTATACACAGCAAATTAGAGCTAAAGGGCTAATTGGAGTTTATTGAGTCATATTTAATGGTTAATATAATAGCGAGAGGTGGACCTTAAAATAATGTGTGACCAAAACCTACTATTCAGATGTATTTCATTTTGTGTGAAACACTATTATAGCACAATTTTCCTCTGATTTAACTTATATAGCACTTTATGCCTTTTTCAAGATTTTCAACACAAATTGTAGACTTGAATTTAGAGGTAAGTTAGGTTTAAACTGTATAAAACACCTTGTTTCATTGGCAATTTGGTAAAACAGAAAAAAAGTTTTTGGGGCCAATTGCATATCCTATTTGAAAATGCAGTCAAGATGTGTTAGTTCTGACAGTGTACTTTGCGGTCAGCTATAAGGCCCTTTGGTTGCATAAACTGCCATTGGCTAATACACTTCCTCATACATCTGTTCCAAGAAAATACCCATAGGGATAGTGTGTGGCAACATCGGAAACACAAGGTCCCAAGAGTTTTACCTTTGTTTCCCCAAGAGAGCCTTATGGTCTGTTGGCAAATATGTTCAGGGACTGAGAAAGACAGAGAGGGAGAGACACCCTGATATCCAATTCAAATCTCCCTGGAGTTCACATTATTTTATCTTTCCACAGAGTAACAGCACAAATATTGGCATTATATAAACCCTATATAAACCCTTTGATTTGTTTTGAAGTAGATAAACTTGCATGACATATATAATGAGGGGAATAAATTAGTGTTGTACAGGATGCTTCTGCTTGCTTTCTGTGCCTTTCAATCTTGTTCATTTATAAGCACCGCTCACTTGAATGGTGGCAGGAAAAGGCCACACTTCTTAAGGAAAGATGAAACAAAAGCATTCAAAAGCACAAATGTGTGACTCACAATAAAGACACCCACTTCGTAAAGAATCTATGGCTGTTATTATCAAATCAAAATGACTCAGCGTCACAGCTCTCTGGGAGGCCCTACAGGGACAGTGATGAAGAAACATAACAAGCCCATCGCTCAATACCTTTCAGCTGCGTTTTTGTGCGATATGCATAATCACTGGTTAAAGCATCAGGGTCCTTCGAGAGAAGACAAAGGGAAACTGCGGAAACTGTGACTGCTAAAACAGATCTTTAACCCCCCGCTCAAAAATCTATCATCCCAAAGTGTCAGTTGTGAACGTCTTGCCACCTACTGCTCTGTATTTTTCATCTGACTTCCACAATGAACTATAATCTTAGAAAGAAGGCAATTCTTTTGAAAAATGACAGGAAGAAGTGTGGGTGTGTGAAATATAGACCTCGTATTTTATTGTGAAATATGTTGACAGGTGTATGATAAAGCAGCCGAGCATCAGTCAACTCAAAAGATGCGTGTGGTTGCAGGTGCTGTTCACCCACAATGTATCTTTGCATTTAAAAAATGCAAGATGTGTTGCTAAGGAATGGAAAAGATTGCTGGGTCTTGACTAAGGGTGTATATGCATCTGAATTTGCATACCTCTCTACCATAACAAAGTATGTCTGAATTCACAGCATTCATAAAAAGTAGGCAAAAAGTACCAGGATGACCAACACAGTCTCACAACCAATTTGTATGTGCTTTACAACGTGGCTAAAATTTATGAATTTTGTAGGATTTGTCTAAACCCCAGTGATGGGTAGGTTTAGGGACGGGGTTAGGTGTAAGTCATTCGTGCAAATTTATACAAATTGGCAACTCGTAAAATACTTATGATTTAGCAAAATGTATGCATTTGTACGAGTGAGGTTGTACATTTTCGTATATGAATTAGAGATGTAAAATATGTACAAATTGCTTTGAGATCGGACGGGGATGGCATTGTGGGATTAAATGAGTGCTTTCAATAATGTCCAATGAAAATAATGTCAATAATCATTGTTCCAATAATGTCCACTGTAATTTTGGACACCACTACAAATGACCGTGCCCTCAAATAGTGTCACAGAATTGTTATTCTATTTCAAACTGACATTTTTTTCTGTGTAAATGCACCTTTTGACTTGTGAGGTCTAGCATTTAAAGTGAGGTGAGAAATGCACTAAATTAGACAGTCAAAAAATATGTAGTACCTTTTCAAACCTATGTTTTTTTTTTCATCTTGCCTAATCTAATTTCAATCAGGCTACCTGGTGCTTAAGTGCTGTGGTTTTCTGGTACTGCCCTGTTGGACAGATGTGAATAGAAGCAGATGAATTGGGGCTCTCAATTGCATAGCCTCCCTCTGTCCTAAATCGCATGTACCCAATTACCAGAGCCACCGGAGCCTGACCTCCAGATTACGAGCAATTGGAAGGACATTTTGTTTGAGGAATTTGGAATTTGGAATGAGGGAGGCCAATTTAGTGATATTTTTCAGAAATCCGTCACACCTAGAAGTGCCAAGGTCTGTCTCCCCTTCGTTGCTCACCATATAAGGTTTGCTTTTGTTTATTCCAGATGGAAGTGCTTTGTTAGGTATGTCTATGACATGCTTTAGAATCCAAAAGTCTGAGACCACTAGTCAAAATGTTTGATTTTGTTTAGTTTTCTCATTTAAAAAAAAAAATGTTCTACAAAGTATATACAAGAATTTCAGAATACCAGTTTGCATAATAAACAAGTAAAACCCAATAACCATGTTCTTCAGTATGGTTTGAGAATGATCCAAAGAAAACTGTCTGTACAAGTAGACTAGTAGAAAACAGACTTGATGGAGAACCATTGACAAGTTGGTAACTTGCCAGGGGGAATTGCCTGGTAATCTTGTTGTGGTTAGTGACCGAGGAATTAACTTCATACCAGACTAGAACACGGTAATGTATGGATCTCACATAATCTAGTTATAGGGACTGATTCACAGGGGTTTATTAGATTTTTGTTAAATTCATTACTTTCTCTTTCATCTACCTTTCAATTTCTATCACTCTGTCTCATTAAATGTATAAATGACCTAATTTTGTGGAATGTTCTGATGGAGCCAATGCTTGCTGAGCATTTGTTGGGGTTCTGTTAGTAGCTCCTTCTTTCTGCTTTTTTTGCCCTGCAGCTATGGCTACAGACAGAGCACACACTGAATAAAGATGTTCCCTCATGCCTGCAGATGGGCTATGATGCACTTCTGAGAAGAGCATATGCTTTGCCTTTGCAGAAGTCTGTAGCTCCAGGACTGCAGCAACTCATAAGTAGCAATATGCTTTTTGAAGGTAATCAGTACAATTCATAAAAGGACTCAGAATTTTTTGTCAAGCATTACCTTTTCATATGACTCAAATTTTATCTTTCACATATGTTTTGTACAGTCCTTTAATTCCAACATGTTTAATTTACAAGAACACTGTCACCCCAAGATTAGTTGCACATATGTTCCATGATCATTTAAACTGAACAACTTTCACACTGATTTGCATCTATTAAAAACAAATCCACCAATTATTGAATGTATTTACTCTCTTTTGCACAAGCCGTGCTTGTTTAACTTAATAATTATGGTTCAACTATTAATTATATAATAATAAAATATTTATTATATACTAAAATGTCATCTGAAGCAAGCAGTGAGAACTTCCTTTCTGTTAGTACAGACATTTCTTTTTATTGAAATCCAATAAAGTACAATATAACAAACAGTTGAAGTGCTTTCAGAAATACAATATATACTGTGTGTGTGTGTGTGTGTGTATATATATAAATACATTTTAAAGATTTGCATATAGAGTCTTTATGATTTTGTTGTTATATATGAAAAAAAAAGATTAGTCTTGTTATATATTTTAATTTCTTGTTAAAGGATCAAAAATAGGGTTTGGTTTAATTTATATGAATTTAATGAAAAATACAGTTAAAATATTAAAATATAATATTTTCAGTATAGGATTTACATGCATGCAAACCTGAAATTTCCTGCCAAACAGCTCAGTTGCTATAAAAAAACAAATCATTATTGTTAGCATATCGAATCAGGATGAAGAAAAAAACACTGGTTCAGTAATAGAATTGAGTTAATTTTTAACTGAAGTAACTTCCATTGTACACTTTTAAAAGCAATTATCTTTACAATTCTCATCTTATTCAGACCACCTTAATTCAGTTCATTGTCATCTGGGGATTATGCCTTATTTTCTGCTGCTTAGTAAAAGAATGTTCATGATCATTGTAAGCTGCCTCTTTTTTAAAAGCATAAAATAACTACTGTGATTAATATAATAAAACAGAAACCTTTGAAAAGAAAGATGCCTCTCAACAAATGTCAACAAGAAATATTTATTTAGCCCCACCTTCCTCATAAATCTATTTAAAATAGTTTGCCATTATGTGCACTTAATCTGGTTGTGCCTTTTGCGATGCTTTGTATTTGCATGTACCACCATATATTATTTTCAGCTGAGATGAATGTGGGCCATTTGGCACCGTATTGATTTGGTGATTAAGGTAATGAAAATAAATGGCTCTGTTGGCGCACAAAAGACTATTTCTAAAGATTTACTGAGAGTCTGCAAAGTAGAAGCCATTTTGTTTAGACAATGTTTGGATGAGTCATTAAAGTTGTAGGCACCAATTTCAGCGCAGAGAACAAGCTTCCATTCTTCTTTTTTATTGCATCTTCATGGCTGGGTTAACTATAATAATCTTAAATCATAAGGTTTACAAAGAGGAGTCTAGACATTTTTCATCAACACTGCCACAGATCGATGACTAGAGGGTCAACAGCAATTACATATTGTACTGCAAAAGAACAGACGTTGAATTTACTAATTACTCTGTGAGCAATTTCAATGGAATGAAAATGCTATGTTGCTTTTTTATTTAGCTTGAGAATGAGCAACAACCAAATGTTGTACAGAAAGTACTTTTTGGTGTTGATGCAGAGCTATACACACGTGTTTGCATGCTCTCGTGAGCACCTTACAGGCAGTATTCCTGCTACAAATCTGCACGCTGACTTTTCTTTCCAACCGTGCTTTGAGAGGATCAACTTTGATGGTATAAATGGACTGCGGTGAAATAACTGAGTCATGCTGAAAGCTGTGGAAAAGGCTTCTCGGAAATATTTTCAGAGGCATAGATTAAGTGAAGCCATTTTGATCTCGCTTCCCGAACAGTATGCTCCCAGTGAGATATGAATAAAGGAGGAGGAACAATCAGAATGTTGCGTTTAATTTGTCATCTGCATGCTTGTGGGTGAGACTGAACTCTTAGAAAGTGAAGCACAAGTATATCTGAGCTCACTAATTTCTTTTCAGAAATATTCATGCTTCTGGTGTATAAATTTGATTTGCATTTGATAAGAAAAAAATATCCGTTTGATTGGAGATAAACAGATGCATTGAAAACTTTTGAATGGGATGAGATTTCAGAAAACCATGAAAAAATGTTTAGATCGGACTGTAACATGTAAAAAAACACCTGTCATGCTATATTGTGGAATATTAAGTAGTAATTGTCACCATTACTGTGATTAGTGTTTAAAGAAATCACTGTATACAGCTGTCCATTAGAATTAATTATAGATCTACTATACATATTACAATGAAAGTAAGACAACGTATAGACAAGAAGTTACTGTAAATTTGCACTCACAGTGAACTACTTCTGATGATATGTACATATAAAAACTCAAAAACTATTCAGAATATTGAGAAGAAGTATGAAAACAACCATCTTTAGCCTACGGCAACCACTGAGATATGCCATCTTATATTTATAAATGGAAGGAAGCATTGAGTCTGAAAGAAAAGGACTGACTCCAACAAAAACATGACTAAATATGAACCAAAACAAGGCTGGCTTTTAAATATTTTTAAGTATTTTGCCAATGTGATGGGATTTGATTTTATTTGCATTCTTAAACACCTTACTTTCTAACACTACTTACTAACACTATCCAGGGAGCCACTTTTCTGGCTATAATGATGTATAAATATGTCACTTAATGCAATTTCATCGGAACAGTTTTCCTATTCAGCGTAATAAGTGAAATTGTTAAACTATTAAAATGTTCCTAGACTATTCAGTATATTAAGCAGCCCTGAAGTTTTCATACTCTGTTCTCTTAACACCCAATGACAGCTGCAAAAGTGTGAAATGTCACACGGTCAGGTTTGTGTTGTGCCTAAGAGGCTGTTCATTTCACTTTCTGTTATCTCTCTCAAGGGGAAAAAAAAATGCTCAAAACACTGGCGTACTGCTTAAATCAGCAGAACATTTCCCACAGCTCCTCGTCACCATTTCTGCTTTGGTTGCGTGGCTCTTGCAAACACAACAAAATAGTGGTGAGTTTAGAATGTGAAATTTGACAACAGACACAAAACCTGAATAGTAATTGCAAATTCTTCTAAAACGTTTCTCTCTACCTGCCTTGTCAGGAAAGTTGTCAGATAATCTGAAGGGTGAGGAGCAACCCTTGAAGCTTTCAGAAGCCTCGTCTCTCCTGGTTTTCCAGCAGGTTCTCCTTGTTCTGTCAGAAGAGAAACTGTAACAGTCTTAAAATGACTGAGAATTTGCAACCTCTTCACATCTTTTTTGTGGTCTCAATATTCTATTTAATCATGATCTATAATATATAACAAACATATAACAGCTAAATGAATCCACTATTAAAGTTTATTGATTCTCATTCAGAAATTATCTTCAAAAAGAGATGTCTTGTGAAACAGCAAAACTGATAATTTCAGAATTGTTTGGTGTATTTTGGACAGAATCTAGTTTTGCTGGCTTATAGAGCTAGAGTTAAATATACTTTTTTTTTAAAATGTCAACTGACAGTGTACATTAAGCACATGTATCACACACATGACATGCTTTTGACATGTTTGACAAGTATGGCAAAAATGACTTCTCAGCAGGATGTTTTGTGGCTGCATTTCTGATATAACAGCATAAATCTAATGTTTGTGTTAAACCATTGCTGTCTTTGTGATTCCTCCATTGTTCTAAGGTCATGTGTAGGGCATCAGCCCCTGTAGAGTAGAAATAATCCATGACGGCCAATGCCCTTGTGCTTCCTCTTCGTTCAGTCATGCATGTCTTGCGTGTGCATTAACCGCACATAGTCTTCATGAAGACAGTTCAAGACCGAGAAATAGATCCCAGTGGGACTTTCTGATCATAAATGTGGGCTGTGGTCCCATCATGTCTGTCTATTTTATGCTCTGTTATATGTGCATCAGCTAGATATAATTTCTCCATGGTGTCATTGACTTTGTATTGCTTGGTTTATTTCAGTGTGGGCTCAAGAGCTGGTAATGGTTTTGGAAAGATGATAAAGACTGACAGTTACTGCTGTGTATTTATTACAGCAATGAGGGGTTGGTGCGTATCTCTCTTTTTTCGCATTGATGCAGTGCACATGGTTTGTTGGAGTATGGACAGATCAATCATATTAATATATGTTTAATATTATATTTAATATGAATAACATGCCAATTATTCTGATTATATTTGAATCTTTTAAAAATATTTTATTTTAATTAAATGAAGTCAATTTTAAAGTGATTATGGTTTGCTACAGTATGGATAGATAATCGTTTATATATATATATATATTTGAAATTGTATTTAATATTAATAATGGAGCAATTACTTTTGATTTCACATTTTAAAATATTTCATTGTAATTAATTTTTTTTTGTATATCATTAAAGTGATTTTTGTATTGATAGATCACACCATTAATATGCATTTATAATTATATTTATTATCAATGATTAAATAACAATTATTAATAAATACATAAACATAAATACAAAAATATGTTTATATATTTGTAATTTTATACGTTATTGTTTGTTTTAAATGATCTTTTTGAAAGTATTTAATAATTTTTATATATTATAAAATAAGTATTATTTAATCATTAAATATAAAGTTATCCCAATTAATATTAAAATTATAATTTGAATAATAGTTGAATAATAGTTATATATACATTTATATTTGAATTATTTTAATATTAATATTTGAATAATAGTTGAATAATAGTTAAAGATACATTTATATTTGAATTATTTAAAAATAACTGTTATGAAGCGGACAGACGCTGAAGGTAAGTAAAATCACAGTGATGTTTATTTACAGAGATGAGTTCAAACAAGGAGAAGTGCAGTTCAAATAGGTGAGTAAATAGTTCGTGAGATAATTTGGAGAGTAGGAACTTTGATAACTGATGGTGAATCTTTCCTTTCCACAGACGGCGGCACCACACACCACAGATCTTGCGGAGATCACCGGAGGAGATCCTGGAGACTGGAGAAGAGCAGAACTGGAGAATCACAAGAGGAACAACAGGTAAGTAATACAGGTAGATAACACAGGTAAGTCGCTATGGAGTTAGCGTGAGTCCACTTCGCAGGAACGAGCTTGGACGATGTGAAGACTGTGGTGTGTGGTTTTATGTGGTGCG
>JAUMHE010000032.1:3624464-3636256 GCA_032359235.1 Enteromius mattozi | reverse complement strand
ATGGATTATCAATTTTGAGCATGTGACGTGCTTTTGCAGGCTATCCACTAGGTTTTGCAGTTTGCACTAATTGTTTTTAGAAATGCACTAACTGCTGTGCAAATGTTAATACTGTTGTGATAAATGCACCAAAGTGACTGAGAAAAACTGTAAAAGCTGCTTGTGATGGGCTTTGGTTAATCATGACTTTCTCATCATCACCTGCATTTGGTAGTTATCCGTGTATTTCTAAGGTACAAATCAGATTTCACTACTTTAATAGGTTGGTATATTAACATTAAGAATCTCAAATCAGAATTTTAAAAGGTATACAAAGAATAATATGCGACATCCAAAAACTTTAGGTATGTGCTCGATCACTTCACTGTCAATAAACAAAAATTAGCACACTGTCACTACTGCTTGCAAAAATAAGTTTGTAAAAACACATCGTTTTGACCCTAAGGTCTTCGTCCGGCAAACAACAAGTGATCAGAAGAGTACAATTTTTATCAATTTGGTCTGATTCGTCAAACTAATTACCCCATTATCCACTGAACCAAAGCAAAGGGGAGGAAAAAAACCACCACAGCTTTCAATAAACATTTTAATGATGTTTTTACAGTTTTTCTCAATTGCTTAACATTCTCTAAACTGTGAGTGCAAATGTCACAACTGTTGGAGTAAAATGCTGGAGTAATTTGGCGAAGGCCACCAAAATATTAAGTATTTTTGTCATTGTGTGAGCCACACTGGTCAAAATATTTAGTTATTTTTTCACCATTACAGTCAACCATGGAAATTAAGGTTTTATGAAGAAAAATCTAATATTTGTTGAGAAGAGTCAATAGTACATAGAAAAAAAGTATATGAACATTTGTATTTATACAGTACATTTATTTTTGTACAAATGTATTACATGTAAAGTGAAATCTTGCTTGTCCAATTACTGTACATTTGATATTTCTTATGTAACCACAAATACACAAAAATACAAAATACATCCATGAAAAAAAATTATTGTTGGACATCCTGTCGGTCTTGTTGGTCAGGCCAAAGATTTTCATCAACATCACATCACAAAGAAATCTCCTTGAATGCCGCACTCATCCCCTGCAATGATCAGCTGTAATGTCCTCACATGTAGCATTCATGGCATCCAACAGAGACATCTGATCATGTGGTCTATGATCATATACTTTCCACCTCCATGCTGAGAAAACTTTTCTAGTGGATTTAGGAATGAAGAATATGGTGGAAGGAACTCCACTGTTATCCTTTTATGTTTTCTCTAACAATGTTGATTTTAGCTGACATTATCCCAGACAACAACAAAGTTAGGTAAATCTGGTCTAACTAAACCTCTTTCTTGTTCTGGAATCAGGTCTCTTTAAAGTGTGTTTAGGAAGGCCAGGAGAAGTTGGGTATTATCACACCATTCTCTTCAATGGCAAAACACATTGTAATATTGGCCCCATGTTGGCCTGGTGTGTCAGTTGTGGCTCGGTGTCCAATGAAATCACATCTTCGGCCTTTGGACAGATTGAACCCGCTCTTGTCCACAAAAACAAGAATGTGTGTTGTTTCAGATAGATAGATAGATAGACAGAGAGATGGACAGACAGACAGATAGATAGACAGAGAGACAGACAGAGAGACAGACAGACAGATAGATAGATAGATAGATAGATAGATAGATAGACAGAAAGATAGACAGACAGACAGATAGATAGACAGAGAGACAGACAGAGAGACAGACAGACAGACAGACAGACAGATAGACAGACAGAGAGACAGACAGACAGACAGACAGACAAAGAGATAGATAGATAGATAGATAGATAGATAGATAGATAGATAGATAGATAGATAGATAGATAAATTTCTCATCCTGTCATTCAAATTTAAATTCCATTTCAGCTTCCTGTGTGGTGTGAATAATCCAACTAAAATTCACTCTATAGGGCTTGTAAAGGACCTGAATCTTCCATTTTCAGTTCTATACAACCTCACTTTTCTGTGCCTTGTATCAACTGCAGCTCCCAGAGGAGCAGTGTGGTGGTATCAGAAGTGTGTTATCGGCTTTCTGACACAAAGAGTCTTTTTTATGTAGGGAATAACTGCAGCGTGCAGCTCAGCTACTCATGTTATGGACTGCTAAAGCTTCTTTGAACACACTATTACCACCTGCTGCCAAGTCTGTGCACTCAGCTCCACAGTCTGACCGCTGTAGGAGTGAGCTGCATCTGCGTCTATCCATTCATACACCTTCAAACAGGCCTGAATGTGAACGTCTTCTCGACTCGGCGCAATTATTGGGTTGCAGCTGGTGCTGTTGGTGACGGCTGTTTAAATCAATGACCACTGAAGCGCTATCAACACTCTGCGCTAAGATGCTTATTATTCACTCGTTTAGATGCAGCACTGTTTTTTCCTGTTGGCACAATCCAGCAAGCTTTCTGAATATCTTCATTCCCATTCGTGTGACAGAACATCTTTGACAGTGATGTCTTATCTGGCTGAGGCAGAGCTGCTGCATTTCAAACCCTAAACGCTAACGTTTATTTAATCTCGGACTCAACTAGAAGGCTCTTTTCTTGCGTTTTCTCACTTTTCTTCTCTTCATTATAGCAGGGTTTTGGATGGAAACACTACAAAGGCTTGTAGGAAGAGGCTGAAGGTAGCAAAAGACTAAAAAACAAGCAATAATAGAGAAAAAAAAGAGGGATTTTTGTATCAGCAGGACATTTCTGTGTGCGTGTGTTAATGGAGTGAGTGGGAGGACAAATGAGTTTTCAGTCACTCTTTAAGTGGCAAGTTTGAGAAGCATTATAACATTAGACAAAGGAAAGTGAAGGAAGGCATTATTAAAATTGGATTATTAATTTGTGATAATGATTGCCTGACTATACATTAAGGTGATAGTTCAACAAAAATTAAAATTCTGTCATCATTTACTCTCATGTCCTTCCAAACCTGTATGACTTTCTTACTTCTTTAAAACATAGGTTGCATTTGGGATATATATAATACATAATTCATGTGCAATTTTAAGGCAAAACTCCCATCTACATGTAGCCAGTTAATTCCCAAGATGCTTTTGTGATAAATCAATGAGGCCAAAGGATAAACTCTTTAAACAGACTTGTTCTGTAATTCTGTGATTGATCTGTTCTTGTGTTGTTGTGGCCTTTGGCCTTTTCTAATATGGAATACAAATAAGTGGATTGTAATCAGTGTCGCCAAGTCTGTGATTTTCCCGCAGAATTGAGGTACTTTAACACTGTTGCCGTGAGTTGTTTTTTTATGTTTGTTGGGTTGAAATAACCCTAGTAATGTGATATTTATCTAATGAAATGAAGATTTTACCAGGGCAACCACACCAAAAAACGTGTTTTTAACCTCTGGAACTTGATTTTTACCAGGGACCCCACTCAAGATGCAATTGGGAAGGTTACTTCAGACATGTAATAGGTTACAGATAACAAGTTACCCTAAAATGTAATAAATATAATTAGTTTTTGAAGATTAATTTTTGATTACTTTTCAAAATTCAAATTGAAAAGTAAAACTCCCCCAGGAAGGGAGTTAAATACAGATTTAAAAGCATAAAAAAAAAAAAAATAATAATAATAATTAAAAAAATAATAAAGCATATACACAAGCCCATATAACTTAATTAAATACTTTAACTAGTACTTCCCAACACTGGTTTCGGGCTAGTTCTAAGTAGCAATTGGGCAGGATTTGTTGAGAACACCTGGCAACCCTGGTTGTAATTGTTTGGCACAGTAATACTGATAAAAAACAAAGAAAATAGTTTTATTGTTAATCAACAATTTAAAATGCTGTACTATTTATTTACTTCAGGCTTGCTTTTTGTGAGATAGAGTGCTAGCCTCTGATGATATACGTTAAGAGTACTTAGATTTCCAGCTCTGAGACTCTTTCAGATGCTTGTTGCTATGGTTACCATCCTCCATGTCTTTTTGCTTCTCCACTGACCCACCAAATTTCCTAATTTTGCCAAGACTCACAGCTTAGCATTTTGTTGGCCCTTATGACCTATGACAAGTAATTTTAGCAAGTCAATAAATTGACTTTTAAACCCTGTTACAAACACACAAGCATTTTCTCCCATAAATGCTAGCCTATAATGTTTGTGAGATGTGCAGATAAAAATGTAATATTCCGCTGGGAAAAGAGTGAATTAGCTCCAGTAAGTCAAATATTTATGTGGTTTAACCTTAAAGAGGAGTGGTTGTTTGCAAAAATGGTGCAAGCTTGTCATGGTTTAATTAAGGGTTTAAGGATTTGCCATATTTAATAAATCAGTGATGTTTGTCCTGATTACTTGTATTATGTAATCCCATAAATATGTATATGAGTATGTGCATATGTGTGACTCAGTCAAGAGGAGTTTTGCTTAATATATCCTACTCGTCTTCATTTCCTGTCAGCTTACTGTCTGAACAGCCTTGCCTGTCTTTGGAAAGTTCGAATTCAAAGCAACATCTCAACAGAAACCAACCTTTCTCTTTCCAGAGTTGGAGAGGAGTAATATAAAAAGATTGCAGTTGGAGCTCCTTCTTCCATCCTAGTTTTGCAAAGCCAAACAAAGCAATTAATTAAATGAAATCGCAGAAAACAGCAATCTTAGCATGGGGGAAAAGTCATCTAACTTCATGGGAGGGAAAATAACTTACCCGATTCAAAGAAAAAAAAAAAACACAAATAAATTGAAATGATGTCTTCCTATACAAAAATAAGAGAAAATGAAGTTGCTAAAAAAGAAAATTGCACCCAGCCTCCAAATTGCACTCCTACAGTCACCTTTTACCTCTGTTTACAACACTCTCAATAAAGGTTTTAGAGAAAAACAAATGAGAATTATTATAGAGTCCACCCAACTTATGGCACCATGCCATTACAAACAAAAGGGTAAACACTTACAACAATAACTACGACTCTAGACTCAATCAGGAGGAGGTTTAGTTGCAGTGCAGGTTTTGTGTTTATCCAGGGACTCATTCTCCCATTGACCAATTACACCAGGGGTGTCGTCACTGATGTTATTTAACAGAACCTGCCAGACGAAAGTGAAATAAGAACTGGAAAAGAGAAACAATTACATACATTAAAGATATAATATAAAGGTATTTGCACAATTTATTTGCACATACACACACAAACGAAAACACACATTGGAATACATTTTACTAACTCATATGTGACTCTGGACCACAAAACCAGTCTCTGGGGTATATTTGCAATATAGCCAAAATTCATTGTATTGGTCAAAGTGATCAATTTTTCTTTTATGTGATCATGTTCCATGAAGATATTTTGTATATTTCGTACTGTAAATATATTAACACTTCATTTTTGATTAGTTATATGCATTGCTAAAAACTTTAAAGGTGATTTTCTTAGTATTTCTGAGGATGTTTTTGCACCCTCAGATTTTCAAATAGTAGTATCTTGGCAAAATATTGTCTTATCATAACAAAACATACAGCAATGGAAAGCTTATTTATTCAGCTTTTTGAAAATGTATGACTGCTTTTGTGATCCAGGGTCACATATGCACAATGGATTTATGCTAACCTCATTTTACCAAGTGCAACATGTCCTTGGGTCAACATCTTTGTTTTCATATATTCATTTAGTCAGCCCTTACCTTCACAAACCTCTTTGCTTCACAAGACATTAAATGATAGACTGGATTATTTATTGATTAATCTGATGTTTTTACCAGCTGTTTGAACCCTCATTCTGACGGCACCCATTCACTGCAGAGTATCCACTGGTAAGCAAGCAATGTATATGTCAATATCTCTAAATCTGTTCTGATGAAGAAACAAACTCATTAACATTTTGGATAGCATGAGGGTGAGAACATTATCTGAACATTTTTATCTTTATTCCTTACTATTGTCAAATTTAGGACCTTTTTTGAGTAAATATGAATAAAATCTTTCATTTGTTGTGGTGCTCTCATGGACCGGGGAATAAGAAGAAGCTCTCGTGAACGCACACTGGAGATTTAAGTGGAAGTGAAGAAAATGTTGAATATAGTCATTATTTTTGTGTGTTTTTTTTGGTGCGAAAAAGCATTCCTGTCGCTTTAGAAAATTTGAACCACTGGAGTGACTTTGGACCAACACTACTTTTATGGTGTTTTTACTTTTCTGAGCCTTCGAAGTTAAAAGTTTCTTAGGTTGTCAACAGAGAGACAGACACCCCTAAGATTTCATTTAACTGTTTTCGAAGATGAATGAAAGTCTAAGGGGATTGAAACAACTTGAGGGTGAGTGATTAATGACAGAATTTTAAGTGAATTATCCCTTTAAATTTCCAAAATGATATGTCTGAGCATAAATTGAAAACTAAATTGCTAAAATTTTACTTTACTAAAATGCATCGCAGTGTTGCAGACAACAATAAAGTGTTGTATTTATAGGCCTATGAGAAGATTTTAGAGGATGTCAAAAAGTGTGAGAGTGGTCAGAAAGTTTCCCCAACAACAACTGAACTATCAATATTTCTAAGAGAATGAAGTCTCACAGTAGCATCCAGGAAGTCCCAAACAAACACAGGATAAAGCGAGTGTGTCTGCAGACTCTCCTGCTGAGGCTGACAGCAAAAATGCCTGAGTCATCACAAAAGATTTCAGCAGAACTGTTGTTCAAGGTAGGACGACTCAGTGCTTCCAGAGAGAGGCAGTGTGAGCTTCTGTCAAAGACTGGTCAGAACGCACTGACAGAACTACTGCGTGCCACCCTCCTGCTGACTACAAAAGGATGGGGAAAACCTAAGACTAGCAGGCAACACTGCAAAGGTTTGCAGGTTCTGTTCAAAGTGCAGGTGATACAGAAACTGCTCTATATAATAAACTCAGGTTTCTTCAGTTACTATCGTTTGAAGTGTTATTATAATTAAATTAACATTTTTAAGGTCACAAAAAACCTAATTACCTATTTTACATAATATAATATAATATTCTAGTTTTGCATACATTTCTTGTGAGAAAATTAAGTTAAATTAAAATTATATAATGGTTTGGAATAATTAATTATTATCTCACCAAAGGCTGCATTTATTTAATAAAATAATACAGTAAAATATTATTACTGTAATATTGTGAAGTATTATAACACACCAAAATAATTTTCTACTTTAAAATATTTAAAAATGTAATTTATTCCTTTAATGGCAGCTACTTCAGAAATCATTCTAATATGCTGATTTATTGCTCAACAAACATTCCATTTTATAATTTATTTATTTAATTTTACCTGTCTTCAGAGGAATAAATTACATTTTAAAATACATTCAAAAAGAAAACAGATAAGCTATTTAAAACTGTAATATTTTACAGTAGGCTATAGCCTGTTGTTTTTACTGTATTTGTATTTTTGTACTGTACAGTCTTTGTGGTGTTTCGTTAAAAACTAAAAAAAAAAACGTAATTATTCCAAACTTTTGATTGTCAGTGTACGTATTTGTATATAGCCCTGCTTGACTGCTGCTGATGTCATGGCTGTAGGTGAGTTCACGCACGTACGACAAAATTCTTTTTCCGGTTCAAAAACACAGGTAACTGCGTGATTTATTATCTCCATTAATTATGAATTTTGTTTTAAGATTTCGCATTGTTGCTTTAGTGTTAACGTTCCTGCTGCATATTTCTATGGTCAACGGCGTTTAGAAAACGACAATTCATGACGGGCACGCAATTTGTTCTAATAACCTCTTGTCTGTGAAAATGTTGCTGTACCTATAAATCAGCTCTAGATATTGGTCGGAAACATAGGCCTACTACAAAATAATAGTCATCATGGCAAAATGAACACAGTACCGCGTTCACTTACAGTCGTTGTTCAAGTACAAAGGTCCTGAATAATTAATGAGGTAAGTACCGGGGCAGTTTATGATTGGCTGTCTGTCTTTCCCGAGTGGCAAATACAATCAAGATAAACAATAATACCTTGGTGAAAAGCAGCGTCCTCTCCAATTACTACCATTTATCAAATTCATCAATGCAATTAATCAATATAATAAATGCAAGCAATTAGGACAAACATTTTTAAACATTTTATGAGTTGAAAACAAGCAATGCATCTGTTCCTACACACGTTTTAATATTAGATTTAGAATCGCTGCATATTACGCCATCATTATATCCCAAATGTCCCATTAACTGGATAACTAACCTTGAGCAATAATTAAGCATGTCTGAAATGGCCTGCTCTCCATATTTCTCAGTTCTTGATTACAGTCATTAGAGAAAAGGGATGAAATTGCGTTCCCTCTGTCAATAGTGCATAAATTTGCCCTCCCTTACATCGTCCTCCCACTCATGTGACTAAAGTTATTTAATGAGTGGGATCCAACAAGACCTGAGCATCAAATGAGCCAAAGTAAAAAGGGGATTACATTTTAAAGTCAAACAAGTTCACAAAAGTGTCCAATGTCAAGATAACATCAGTTCCCTACCCCACATTTTTTATAATTAATGCCAGAAAACCTTTGCACAATCCCTTGGTTTTCATCCATCTTGCATTGTCTTTCTAGTGAATTTAGGAATAAAAGAATAAACAAGAACAAAAATGCAATTGGTTCTGATTTGAAGGGTTTAATAAAATGGATTGTTGGAAATTCTTATTGAGTTTCTTAAGCGTGTTTGTGGCTGTTGACTGATGCAAAAGTAAAAAGCTAAAGTTTTTCTTTTTCTGTAGTACAGAAAGGACATACTGCATCCTCTATTGTTGCCAGAATAATAAGTATATAGAATAGAAATCAAGTTATGCCATTATTCTGTTTCTGTGCATATATCCTCTTTGTTGTTTCTTGAAAAACAAAGCTTGACAAATTGCTGTCAAGAAGGATATGTTTATGATGAACATTGTTGTATCATTTGAACTGAGCCTACAGTTTGTGACTTCACAGCATATGATAATTCAGTGTTCAAAGTGTGTTGTGCTTCATGGCTTTTGGATATTTGTTAATTGGGTTATCTGGTTAACTTCACCCACCTGTTTGACTCCTTGTAGCACATATGGTGTTGGCAAAAATGTCAAATAATTGAGATGTCAATTTGTCATTTTGTCTCTTTTAAGATGTTTTTTATAGACCATGCAAAATATAGAGATGCCCAATATGTTAATATAGGTTACTGGCCAACATTAGAGATTTTTATTATAATGCAGTTATTGTTCACCCAAAAATGAAAATTTGCTAAGAAATGTATGTTTTCTATCAGCTAGAATATGCAGCTTTTCATTTCATAAGATGTTACCTGACAGACTGGAAAAATGTGGATGTTTTTTATCAGCTGTGTGGACTCTCATTTTGACGGCACCCATTCACTTCTGGGGATCCACTGCTGAGCAAATGATGATACTAAATTTCTAACATATAACTAAATCATGGACATGGATGGCCTGGGGATGAGTACATTTTCAGCAAATTTTCATCCCTTTAATTGTGTCTGCTCATTTCTGCTATCCGTACATTTAGATTACCTTTGTCATCATAAAATTCTCACTTAAACTAATCTTTAAAATCAAGACTGTTAAATAAAAAAATATATATAAACCATTTTGTGATTCCTAAATTGACTTGTATCTTTCAAAATTATTTGTAATTGTTTAGTATTTTATTTTTAATTTCTTTTTATTCTTTCAATATCTGTCATTAGGGCTGTGTGATATGGACAAAAGAAGACAATTACTTAATCGACATTACAGTTTCCATTTGAATCACAATTTTGACACAATATTTCCTTACACTTTACATTTATAAATGCTACATTCATAAATATGCTGTTTTGCTAGACATTATTTGAAAACTAGCAGTTGAATAGGATTTAAACTTTAAGGTCATTGCATAATGAGTCTAAAATTTTCAAATGCGTTTTTTCCTGCATCCTTTTCTATCAAAATGCTTGCTACGGATGTGAAAACGCAGAAAATCAAACCTAAATCCAAATTTTTTATGACGTACAAAAGTTTTAGAGGCAGTGTGTAAACATGATTGACACAAAATGAGGTTGTAATTATTTTTGAACGTACAGGAATTTCAGACTCATTGTGCAAGGAAACGTTAGTGTTGTAATTATTAATGAACATCCATTATTAAACTGAACATTATAATATTGTGATGCCTAAAGTCACTATATAAAAATTATTAATTTGAGATTTTAGTCTTTCATTTTCATTTTTTGAAAATACTAAATATTTAATATTGACTATTTAACTGTTATCTGCTATTATAGCTTGAATTTTAACATCAGTGCCTCTCTAAACATATATCTAGGACATAAAACGCCTTGATTCTCAGTCACATGCATTTAGCAGTCTGTTTGCAGGTGGAGAAATCCCAGTGGGCTTAAATGAGCATTAACTGTGAAAGCGAACAGCACCGTGGCATATAGTTTGCAAATGTAAGGCTAAATATGGATTAAAGGAAGGGGCAGCACAGGAACCCATTACTCATTCCGTCATGTCAAGAGATGTTTCAGAGCAACATCACGTCTCCTGACACAAAAAACACAGGGAGCTCCTCTCCATCTGTGAGCAGTGCTCCAACACTTCTAAAATAAAATGTGGGAAAGCCATCAGAACGCCATCTCGGGGGTTATTTGTCTTTTTTTTTTCCCATCAAATATAGCGTTTGGATGGTTTTTGGCAGCCTTTGGACTTCATCTTTCCATCTCTTTTCCATGATCTTTTTGGCTGTCGAGAGCATCGCTGTCCTCTTTTTAGTTCTCACTTCTCCACGGACAGATTTTCTGAGGGCTGGTGATGAAGATGTGTCATGCTGTCAGCAGATGTTCCATTTCCTGTTATGATTCCACTATTTCTGACTTTCTATCATTGGCTTGACGCAAGGGACTGAGAGCTGACTCGGCTCCAGGAACTTTCTGCCTGAGGACCCGCTGAACTTCTTAATCTGAAATTTCAGCCGGGTTTCAGGTGGCTTATGCTGCGAGAATGCTAATCGCATAAGATTAGCATGTGCCAGAAGCCCAAACTGCGAATCCGTTTCATGTGTTTCTAATACTTAGCCCATTCCGGGAGCTAATGGACTTTTACTTTCTTTAAATAGTTTTTGTCAGATGGCTTTATCCAAAACAGCTTCCAGTGTATTTGACATGTGTTTTGAATTCAGAACCGTGTACTAGCATAATCTTGTCTACTTCTGCTTAAGAATGCCACGATAAAAATAGTAAGAGTAAAGTATGCTATGGTTTTGAATTTAGTGATATATACTGTATAGCAGTTTTGTTTTTTTGGAACATAAATCTATGTTAAAATACTCTGATGACAGTGAGAGATCATCTAAGTCAGTTCTAGTCAGTTATTTTTTGTGAAATTAAATGTGTTATTAACTTATTATATTTTGTAGCTGATATTGTGTTTCCATGGTTATTATAGTTCAAATCAAAAAAATCAAATCAAAACCATAAAAAAACTTTTGTTAACTCAAACAACAACAAAAAAAAAACTGAGTTGACGAGGCAACATTTCTCATTTCCATTTACTTTATCTTAATGTACTAAAACAACTAGAACTAAAATGTAAATAAAGATTAATAAAAAATTAATTAGACATAAAAAACAAAAGCTAATAAAAACAACAACAAAAAAATTATAAACCTGAAAAAAAAAATCATAAAAAATATAAATATAAATAATAGTATCTCAATGATAATAAAATAGCATTAGGGCTCTGTACAGTCGTGGCCAAAAGTTTTGAGAATGACACAAATATTAGTTTTCACAAAGTTTGCTGCTAAACTGCTTTTAG
>JAUMHE010000032.1:3595007-3613485 GCA_032359235.1 Enteromius mattozi | reverse complement strand
CACACACACCGTGAACACACACCCGGAGCAGTGGGCAGCCATTGCTGCGGCGCCCGGGGAGCAGTTGGGGGAACGGTCGTGGTATTGAAGGTGGAGAGAGTGCTGGGAATTCACTCCCACCACCTCAATCCCTGCCGGACCTGGGACTCAAACCCACAACCTTTGGGTTACAAGCCCAACTCCCTATCCATTAGGCCACGACTGCCCCGTATACAATGGGGTCTGAGTTCGTATGAAATGAAGATAAAAAACAAGATGCTCTCTGAATCTCAAATCATACTGGAGAACATGAACTTGTGGGGTTCGTGTCAGATTGATTGCAGCTGTCATAAAACTAGACGTTTTGAAATTGATGTTTCATTTCTAATTCAACTTTCACTTAAGTGGTTATGCTGATAATACATTTTGTAATTAAAAAGTTTTTTCATTAAGTTAGAAAAAACTGCAAAATATTGGTGTTTTATCTAGTGGTTTCAAACTTTTGCTATAGTTCATAAAGGCTAAGAAGAAGGAAGGTTAAGAGGAGCTCAGTGCTGTTTCTAAAGCCCAGCCTACAGGCTCACAGCTGGGAGGCGCTTCTGCTCTGCCCTGGGCCTTTCTTGGAGGAGTCAGTGGTGCATTCATATAGACACACACACATTCACTGAAAGTCAGGAATAGTTAAGCAGAAAAGTGGTTTTAATGCACAGTATGCCGATAGCACTATACAGCAAGAGCTAATTAGGCCTCAAAGTTTGAAAAAAATCACTAAAGCCTGAAGTTCATGTTACCCTGTGGTCACTTTTAAAATCGTAGTTTGCATCTGACCATTCGAAAGGTTAATGAGTGCCTCTACTTTAACCACTTGCACGGAAAATATTAGTCAGTTATGCAGTACTCAAAATAGGATTACAAAAGTAAGTGCTTTTGTCAATTTTCACAATATTTTAAGCCGCTATTGCTATATGAATAGTCCAGTTAAACTCAATTGATGGTGTTTGTAACATAATGTTGATTACCACAAAAATAATTTCATTTTGTCCTCCTATTCTTTAAAAAAGGTTACAGTGGAACTCTTACAAATATGGCCTACAGTATAGTCAGTAGTATAAATTACAGCAATTAAATTAAATTTCATCCTGGTTTCTTCAACAAAATCAAATAGGATTTTTCTTTAGGCTTTTGGATTATTGCAACAAAAAAAAAAAAAAGCTGTGTTCAACTACAGTTTATTATTTTTACATGTTTCGCTCATAATGAGAGCATGTACACTGTAAATAAAAATGACAGTGAATTTAATGGTAAATAAAACAGTAAAAATGCTACAGTAAAAACATGTTAAATGGTTAACAGTAAGTTCCCCTACTATATATGGTCAAAAACTGTATTGGACATTACATGTAATTTTGTGGTAGTATATTGTTGTTGGAAGTGAAAAAAGACTATATAATTTACAGTGAATAATGGTAAATTGATGTTTCCAGAATTCCCTGCACTTTGTTTCAAATTTGATGGTTTTTTTCTTCGTTTTTTTTTAAATAACTATGTTTCTTCTCAGTTTTGTACATTAGGGTTGTATGTTACATCTAATGTTGTTAAATTAAGTTTCATGTGTGTTACCATGATGGATGACAGTGTATTTCAAAGGTACAAAACAGATTTCAGTTCAGTACTTCAATAGGTTGGTATATTAACATTATATCAGTTGATGAAATTATGGTATTTAACTGTAATTAATTAATATTTAAATAAAATTAATTTAAAACCATGAAACCTAAAATGTTGCTACCATATTTTTTACGGTGATATTCTGGCAACTATAGATGCCGTTTTTATTGTATATTTTACAAAATAATTTTTACAGTGTACCAATGAGCACAACTTTTATGAAGCCTAAATAAAGTGAACAGCTAAACATAGTCATTAAGCAAACCACATTATAGTCACATGACCTCAACATCACTACTTCCGCCAATGTTTTATGCGGTGAAAATTTAATATTTTTAGCTGTAAAATATTGTAAAAATGTTACTAGGATAACAATAAATTCCTGTACTATATACAGTAAAAAACTGTAAGAGATTTAACCAGACATTTCATGCACTTGTAAAATTCTATTAATTGTACAGTTTTTAGAAAAAAAAAAGGAAGTATTTCCCAGTATTTTGTTACACAAGTTTTTTTTTAATAAAAATCATAGTTTCTGTTATCAGTTATGTACATTAGGGTTTTATGTTACATCTTCTGTTGCTTAATGAAAGTTTGTTGCATTATTTATATGTCACGAGTGTTACCACGATTATGTTTTGTACCTTCTGATTATTAATATATACCTCAGCTTGTGGAAAATCTGCTTTTCCTGTGGCTTTCTCTTTTACCACCTGAACTATGGTGGTTGTCAGTATATGTTAAAGGTACGAAACAGATTTAGTTCCTGTACATGGCCACATGCGTGACACGGTATTGGAGCTTGCTTACAGTAATGGGTCTCTGGAAGTGTAATTAACTTCAAAGCCTGCTTGCTAAAGCTGGTTAATTAGAAGCTCTCTGGAATGCAGAACTATCAGGAATAAAACTGCTGAGGATGAAGAGATTAGAAAGAAGATCACGATTGGAGAAAGGAGAAGCACATGACAGATGATCTATATATTTAATGACCTGATTATACAGCACATGCTCCAATTAAGCTGATTAGGCCACAGAAGGCTTGTTTAATCACTTAATTTTTCTACAATTTTGAGGAATTTGCAAGATCAAAGTGTGTGGTCTTTCTCTAATATGTAACAGGAGGTTATGGGGTAGATAACATGACCTCTGTGACTGTCGTTTTAGTTATCAACACTAAGCTATGATGTTGCATATGGCGCTACATTGTGTGCTGTTTTAGGTAACTGTCAACAATTTTTTCCATCAGCTTTTAGAGCTAATTATAGGCTTTATTTTGTCATTGTCCTCATTTTTTGTACTTTGTGTGTGTGTGTGTGTGTGCTCTGACAGTAACTTTATAGTTCTTTTAGAATAAAGATGGTTTGGGATAGCAAATGAACTGTCAAAATTCTCTGTTTAAGACCACAGAAGTGTCATGCCAACTCAAACATAGTCTCGCATAGCCAGACCTTCAAAATAATCGCAGAGGATTTGGACTCCATAGAAGCTTTCATTGGCCAAGAACTGCCGAAGAGGTCATCAGATTAAATGTAAAGCAACCACTCAGTTTGTTTTGTTTAAGTTTTGTTTGTTTAAGTTAAGTTGTTTTGTTTAAGTTTTGTTCATGGTTTAGGATCATGAAAATGCAGTGAAAACTATTGAAATGTTTCCATTTTGTGTGTCTTATGCATCAGATTTTCAGCCAACACTCTAACTGAGACGTCACCATTAATTTTATATGTCTTAAAAAAAACTTTTTGGAGCCACTTGAGTATGCTTTGGGCTGTATTGATTATTGTAGTTATAAAACAGTGTTGCAGTAAAACAATTTTCACAAATATAGTGACACTTTCATTTGCTTTAAACTGAAAGGTCTCATCTAAATGTTGCTGCTAAGTCATGTACCTTTTTCTTGGGAGCAAAATATCATGCAGCTTTGCATACAATGAAAATGCATAAATATTCATTTATTTACATGAGGGAAAAAACATTTTTCCTTCAAGCACAAATACATAAAATAGAAATAAAATAAGGAAATAAATAGGTGCAAAGATAGGTGTTCTCTTTTTCATGAACACACGAAAACATACTGTAATGCAATGGATAAATAAATACAAATTTCTGAATAGGGTCTGGACTTGTGTCTGAACAGTGTTTCTGACAATAGCTGAGACAACACATGGCCTAAATAAGTGAAGGAACCCATCTTATGCTGTGTTGATCTTGTTTCTACTCTGTTTGCATTCTGCACTATTGAGCATGCAAATTGAATTAGATTAAACACAAACCATAAGAACTCACGGATGCTCTTTGTTGTCCTTGAAGTTCTAAAACAGCACTCAAATGCATAATATTTTCACTTTTATGCTGTTTTTAATAGAATAAACGCCTGTTTCTGCACAGTGTAGGCTTGATACCAAAACCACCTCTCTCTTTTTTCTATTCATAACCTAATATAAAACATGTGATATAGCTAGTATCTGAATCTGCTCTGCAGCTCCTATTCATTGTATGTGAACTCTAATGCATAATGCATTCACATACTTGCATTATCTGTTTTGTAAGCACCACCACTGAAGTTTTTGTGGCACCGCCGATGCATGAAGAAAGCTCTTTAAGACACACTTCACCCATAATGTGTACTACCTCCCCAAACAGACTGGATGGCAATGTTGTTCTGCATTTTTTATTGTTATGCAAGTTTCTCATTGGTCTCTCTCCTTTTTTAGTTGCGCAACTCTGCATTTTGTTGCTTCATGAATAAAATAACATTAAAAAAACATCACCTCAACATGGCCTTTATCCTCTGGTTTCAGCCGAGAAACATGTTACTAATTGTCAGATTACAAATTATTCATCACATTATTTAATGCATTATGCATTAGATATGCAAGCCTAGCAGAAGTTGTGGTGAGGAACCGAGGGGGGGATACGGAGCTTTGACTGTAGGTGCACCCGAACCCATCTCTCGCATGGACAGGGCTGACAGCTTCGCTGGAGGAGGCTGGAGAACCAAGCATAAAAACACTCTCAGTAGTGCCATTGCTGGCTTTCTAATTGGCCTTACTGACAGATCCTGAAAGTTGCAGCCATCCCATGAGCAAAGCCGTCTGCTTGTCAATGGCCTCCAATCAACTAATAAAGCTAGAAATAGCCAAGCCCTTTCACCTTGCATGTCCTTCCATCTAAGCTGTAACACTTCTTTAATTGAATCTGAAATATACATGATGATGAAAGATACAAAACTCTCCAATTACATGTCATGAAGGATGAGCTGCAGAATGTCTTTAAAAATGGTTGTCATGTGAACTTTTGATCCTCTGATTGTTGAAGCTAGTAAAGCCTGAAACACTACCTGTTTGCAACATCCTCTTAGAATGCCATGCTATGTGCTAATGGTCAAGAAATATTATTTTGACCTTTACAAAACCATATTGCATACTGTATATGTGTACAAAGTACAAAGCCCATTTTTCAGTGAGAGTTAATAGAGCTTAAAAATAATTTATGGGTAAGTCTCATAAACTTGTCAACATACAGTACCTTGTTGAGTGAATCTTTTATTTTGGCTGTACATATGATTAATTGTCATTAAAATTAAACATCCTAAAAATAAGCATCCATCCATCCACCCACCCACCCATTATAGGGCTTTCTTTATGCAATTACTACATTAAATTAACTAAAAACAATAATAAATTATGATTAATTGAAAAAAAAGTATTTTATTTTTGCTATTTTATTTCTTTAGGTGAAACACATGCTTAATTGTCATGAAAAGGGTACAGGAATACAAAGAAGCTTAATGGTCCTAAAAATAAGCATAATTTCAATCATGTGGCTTTTTTTAATGCATTAAATAAAAGAAAATAATTTGAAAAATGTTAATAACCAAACAGTCGATGGTAGCCATTCCATAGTATGAAAACAACACTATGGAAGTCAATGGCTACTGTGAAATGTTTGGTAATCTACATTCTTCAAAACAATTTTTTTTTTTTTTTGTGCTCAACAGAAGAAAGAAACTCAAAAAATAAGGTCTCAAAAATAGGCATAATATTCTCAGTTCTACTTTATTTAATAAAATTATATAAAATATGATAATTAATAAAGCTTTCCCCTGTCTTTTCATTTCTTCTTTTTTGGGGGTGTATTTTTTTGACAGGTGTTGTGATATTCCCCCTAATGTTGTCTGCTCAGCTCTTGTTCCTGCCAGCAAACCACACCTGGTCATGTCATGCCAATATGTTCTTCATTTAAACTTGCATTAATAAGCAGTGGGTGAGTTAGTGAGAACACATAGCAATTAGTGAAAGTCCAAAGCAGAAGCAGTTTTGGCTAATCATTTTTTAATATGATCCATCATTCATTGAATTAACCAAGCTGTGCTAAGGAATCTTAACGCTAAGGAAATCGCTGACTCTCCCAATGCAGTATTAATTGGGCTCCAGTGAAATGCAATGAGCATTTGGGCTTTTCGACTCCAACCGGCAGTTTTGTAGCATCTCTTTGTAATATTTGTTTCAGGCTGCCATGTTCTTCAGGGACGCAGTGGGGGTGAAAGTCATCACAGCTTTGCTTTTTTCTTCCGTTGCTGATATGTTTCTTTCCCTACCATGCTAACAAATGTTGATCCAACCTTCAAACTAAACAAAATAACGCAGGTTCATGGAGGGCGCCTCTCGAAAGCAAGTCAAACTGCTTCTGTCCTCACATTCCTCCACATGCAGCACACAAGTCTGTCGACCCCTGATGTGTTGTGCTTGTGTTCCTGCACTTCACAGTATGTTTGTGGACCCATAAAGCTGAGAGTCATTACTACCCCCACCAACGAACCCACAAAAGAGCTGCTCAGTTGCTATGACAACTGAAATAAAAGCAATTAAGGATGATTTAAGTAGGAAAGGCAGATCCAAGTTTGCACATAGCCCTCTCAGTTCTGCTAGGCATTCATGTGATCCTTTATCCACGCTTATCTCTTTGTGCGTTATCCTGTTTAACAAGACTAAAGTGCTGACAAATGAACAAGCCTAGTGCTTTGGGGTGCCTTGAGCAATGATAAAAGCAGAGCGTAATGACTTAATGAAGAATTAAATGATACATGTGAAAATAATGCTGACTCTCTGCTTTTTCTTTCTGCTAAATCTCATGTGCTAATTTTGAGCCTGATTTCAGCATCTCTGCTGTTATTTTGCCAAAACATGAATGTGAATCTGCTGAAATGTTCTCTTTAGTTTTCTTTGCGTTAGTTCACCCCAAAATGAAAATTAATAAAGTAATTAATTACTCATGTTGTTCCAAACCCCTAAAACTTTTTTTTTTAAAAAACTTAAAAAAAGATATTTCTGATGAAATCTGAGCGCTATCTGACCCTCCATCGACAGCAACACAACTGAAATGATCCCAGTTCCAGAAACGTAAAAAATACATCAGTAAAACAGGATGTAACATCAGTGGCTCAACTTTTTTGCGACGCTATATGAATAATTTTTTTTTGCGCAAAGAAAACAAAAATACAGTAACTTAGTCAATAATTTAATCAACCATTCTTCTCCCCTGACTTATGTCTTCCACCATTTTAGAGAGTATCACAATACATGCACACACTCCTCTAGGCGTAAACAACCACAGATTTTGTTCATGTACGCGCTTTCCCCCAAACGTAAACAACACTGATTACGTCAAATACATTCTTAAGTAATCTCCAAAATGGCAGACTACGTAAATCAGGGGAGAAGAATGGTTGAGTAAATTGCTTTTTGTTTTTATTGCGCAAAAATAAAGTATTCTCCTAGCGTCGCTAAACTGAAGTTGAGCCACTGATGACACATGGACTGTTTTACTGATGTTTTTACTACGTTTCTGGATCTGGGATCATTTCAGTTGTATTGCTGTCTATTAAGGGTCAAATACCTCTTAGATTTCATCAAAAATATTGTTGTGTTCCAAAGAGGAACGAAGGTCTCACAGCTTTGGAATGGCATGAGGGTGACTAATTAATGACAAAATTTTCATTTTGGGGTGAACTAGCCATTTAATACATTAGCCAATCAGGACACTTTCTGTACTTCTGTTTTTTATGTATTCAGGTTTGCTGTTATCGGCTTGGTTGACATGTCTTTAGAAGGCAGGAATTAGATGTCATATGATTGAAATGATATAAGATGGTTTTGAAAGTTAGCAAAATGACAGAAATGGCTTACGGCACCTTTAAACCTGTGCAGTCGGCCCAGATTCATTCCTTGTGTTACATAGAATGACACCTGCTACAATAATGCTGACAAAGCTGCATCCGTCTCATTCCATCAGCCACTTAATTTGATGTTCTTACTCCCCTGTTAAGTACACTGTCATCTCTGCTCGCTTGTAAAGATTAGCAAAATATTTCCGAGGATGTGCAATATGCAGGGAATTCCAATGGGAAACCAGAGCATTTAACACAGGAAGATGCTGAGTTTACTGACAAACATGACCTATTTTAGTTACTGCACTCATGCTAACATGGCCGGTTCGTTATGATGTCCTATTTTCCTGTAGTAAGCAAAATTTGTGTGAGCCAAATAATTACAAAGAAAGGCCAAGTACATGGAATCAAATGTTAGATTTTGAAGTAGAAAAATGGATTTTCTTGTAAAACTTAGTATTTTATTTTATTTTATTTTTGGGTGCAGATATTGCAGTGTTTAATAAATAATTTGACTGTGCCCATGACCTCATAAAAGTAACTTTTTTCTCACAACCTATTCATACGTATTCGCACGAGATGGAAAATTCATGCTAATTTGTACTTTGTAATTTGTACAACCTCACTTGTACGATTTTGTATGATTTGTCTAAACCCCAGTGACGGGTAGGTTTAGGGGCGGGGTTAGGTGTAGGTCATTCATACAAATTCATACGAATTGGCAACTCGTAAAATACATACGATTTAGCCAAAATCGCATGAATTCGTATGAATTTGAACGAATTAGCCACCTCGTAAAATATGTACAAACTGCCGTGAGACTGGGCTGCTTTTTTACTAAAATTTGAGTTCATATGAATTGATTTATTTAAAAAATGTATGGTTTTTAGAACATGTAAGCAGTTTGTACGAAAAAGCACAAATGAGAATGTATACGAATTCATACAAATTTGACAAAATGTAAAATAATTGCAAACTGCAGTGGCTTAAATACACACAGGCCAATCAGTGTAACAAGGCACAGGTGAGAACAATCAATGAGCTAATCAACAGAGAAACTACAATGGACTACATGACTAGAACAGGAACAAATAAAATACCAGAGCTTCAAAATAAAAGTCTAATATGAGGCATAAAATGGGTAAAACTTCAACTAAGCTTGGGAATGGAAAAAGAACAACACTACAAGTATCTGAGTGTGACCAGTCTTGCATGTGCTTCTTATCTTAACTTATGTATTTTATTTCTTTTGCGGTAAATGAAAGTTAGTGTGCACTAACTTCTAACTGCAAGAAATACAGTTGGGTTACTTTGACATGTTTAACTTTATTATTTTAATTAATTTAGTTTCTGCAACAGCAGGTATCTTTACAGAGTTCACAGTTTAATTTAATATTAAGAAAACCCATTTCCAGTGCTCAGCCAACTGAATTAACTTCAGCCAAATAATTATTTTTGAGTACAGAGAACAAAACACAAAATCAAAATCTGTTTCTCATAGTCCTAATTCAAAAAAGAACTCACTCTAATCTTTTTGGGTCAAACACTTGCCTCTTCCCTTGACTTTTATGAAAACAGAGCATGACAGTTAAGACACTGGACAAATTAATATGAAAGGAATGACGTCTTTTTCCCCCCGTCTATCCACAGAGCTTTGTTCAGTAATGATGGTAATGGCTTCAGTGCTTCCTGTTGAAAGACCTCTAGCTTCCCTGTCTGACTTTCAAAGGTGAAAAGCTTTTAAGGTATAACGGAGACGCAAATGTAAGTTCCAGTGCTGCTGAATTAGCTATGCCTCATCACCTTTAACAGCTAATGGGGGAAAAACGTCCTGGACTAAAGGCTTTACCTGGGCTCAAATGGGTCTTTCTTTGAGAGCACTCCCCTTTAAGAACACAAGTGCATAATCAAGGCTTCTGTAATAGTAACTGTCAACTAACCTGAGGTTGTGCTGCATTATTCACTCACTAAATATTTTATTTACTTGTACCTTTATGTCAAAGAATTGCTGTGAACTTTGGGACAAATCACTATACATAGGGCCGTGAATGTGGGATACCTCTGGTTGTTTATTCTCATGTATAATCCAATAAGGCTCTGGCACTGTTTTATTCATTAGCATTATGTTCCTTAGAATCAATTGATTTGATTACTTTGTCAGGTCAATTTGATTCCGATGACTTTTCAGAAGACGTTTGACTGCCTAAAGATGGATAAACCAAATAAAGCTCTTTTCTAGACAGCCAGGAGATCAGGATGCTGTCAGGAAAAAGCTGATTGTGCATTTCTCTCTTCTAACTCTGGTTCACAGGTATTTGAATGAAGATTAGCAGAATCACAAAAGCTTGGTGGATTTAAGCTCTCTGACTGTACATATTCTTAGCTGATTTTCTAAGATCTGAAGTATCCTCAGATTTTCTCTCAGGGGAAATCAAAGAGCAGTAGTAAAATCGGTGCCAGCACTTGCAAGAATAACCAGAGGATGGATGCTCTTGTAACCAGGATGTATGTGCGCTGGTTTGATTCCATGGCAGGTACATCCACCAGGGCTAGATATATGTGGTGATGTAGTGTTGCCTGGTTCTGCCTACTACTTGTTGAGGCACACTTTGAGCACCTGAGAGAAAAAAATAACATATTCACACAACCTCTAGTATTCATACATATATAGGATCAGACTTATATTTCTGGGACTGTATAACAGAAACATCTTAACTCAGAATCTTATACTGTATTTCACGAGTTCTTACTTACTGGTAATTAATCAAAAAAGGCAAAGCTGGTTTGGCGTGCTATCCGAGGAGAGGACTCAGGGTTCGGCGGGCTTCCGAGAACTAGGGTTATGAACCCTACTGGGCTCGGGGGAAGTGAGAGGTTTGCTGCCCGGTCCGAACCCTGCGTGCCCCCCTGGAGGAGGAGTTAATTCAGAGGAGTAGGGGAGGAGGAGGGATGCTTAGATCGAGATACTGAGGGAAGTGGGGCTTGTATTATTTATAGAAAGTATCTCTAGCTTTGATTGGGTGATAATAAGATGATTAGCGAGGAGTGGGCTGATGATTACCTGTGCATACCCCACCCGAAATTTGTAAGCAAAACCTAATTTTTGGGAAACAGAAGATTATTCTAAACTTAAGAGTTAAGAATTAAGAAAATACTAAGACAAATAATAACCTAAGACGATATGTGTACTGTAAAATATAAATGTTTTTTAAGTCAAAAAGTTGTGATTTGCTTGACATTTGTGACCCTATACAACAGAACCAGTCATAAAGAACCAGTGAATAAATAAATTTTTCTATCGCCAAATAGGAAAAGAATTCATACAACTATTTGAGACTCTAGAATCTGAAGGTGCAAAAAAAAAAAAACCTAAATAAAATCAAAATATTAAGAAAAGCACATTTAAATGAAACAATATATAATATATAATTGATCATTTATAAAATATGATTAATAAAAGTTAATGTTTCATATATATTTTCATTATGCATTTAATTATTTAATATACTGTAATATATTTGTATTATATATGTAATATTATTTAGTGACATATAGTGTTACATATTTTATTTTTTTAGAAGTGGTCCTGACAACCACTGCTAGCCAGTATTTTATATTCTATGCATTTAACAAACAAACAAACAATAAATAAATATTTCAATGTGTGCTAAAAAATTACACATACAATAAGATGTGCAATGGCTTCCAGTTTTCAACTTGTTTGTAACTGAAGTAAATACATTCCTAATGCCAACTCAAAAACCTTAAAGAAGACACAAGATGATTATTCCTTTTTTGTTGAAGTGGACACTTTCCTCAAACAAAGCTAATTAAATTCTGAAGCCACCCAGTTTAGAAACTGCATAACATGCACTTAAGCAAACCTCACTTATTTTATTTACAACATTAATGTTTTATTTATGGATATTTAATAATTCATTCTTTTTTTGTTTCAGCTAACTTGCGGCAACTCATGTTCCTGATTCCCATAAGGCATTTTCTTGGCACTTGCCAGTGCAACACAATAACCATGTAGTAGTGGAGTTCCTCCTTCTGTTGGTACGTCAAGGGGGACTGGAGCTCCAGCACACTGTAATTGGTCCATGTCATGGATGTTAATGTCATTACATCCTGAAATGGATGAAGTCATTTGTGCCGTCTTAATTATACAGGGCTATGTCACTGTTAATGTAATCTAATCTCAGTGGACAGAACTCATATTCAGCCCAATTTTATGGTTATATTGAACTGTTGTAGTTTTAAGAGCACATGGATAGCTACGAATAGTAAATATAGATAAAATGTGTAGTAACTACTTGCACAACCATTGATCATCACAACCAAAATAAAATGTATTTAGCCTAGATAAAATCATGTAATGTATTGTATGTGATGTGTTTTTATTCATGCAATTCACTTTACAGCATGAAAAGCCTTTATTCAGAAAGTGCTGACAGTTTCAGTTTGCAATACATTCCAGTACATGTAATATAGATGTGAATACAATGTGCATTTATCATTTATTAATTCACGGTATAGTTTAGGTGCAATCTGTGCCATGCTCTGCTATACTGTGTGCAATTATTGATACAAACCTTAGATTCGTAGGTTTCATATCATAATTTCATTTTATGAGTGTTTTATGAACTCCGCTGTGATTTCTTTAAAGAAAGTAGGTTTCGTGAAAAGAAATGTTGGGTCAGGGTTATTATTCAAGGCTGAGAGTAAGTGAACCTTAAAGCAATTGACCTCTTTTACAGCTAGACTGGATAGAACTTCAGTATTTTACTTAATAAAATATCAGACGTTAAACATCAGGCATTGGGACTGTGTGACATCATTCTTGTAAACTGTGATGACCTAACTGATGATGTGTGTTTTAAATTTTCCACTAAACTCAGTTAAAAGAAAAACTGCATGTTTGTATACTACATCAATAAAACTAGATTTAAAACAAATGCATCATTATTTAAGCATAAGATGCATAATATTAGGCATTATTCCATTTTAGTTTCATTAATTTCTATAACAGTAAATTACAGAAATATGCTGAAATACAAATATGTTGACAAAACCTGATTATGGTGTGTAAAATCATGTGTAATTAAAATATTTTAATATGTTTCATTTTGATGGCTAGGCTACTTGACATTGACACGATAGTCAAATAAAAAATAAAATTTGTAATTCAAATATTATACACTTTTTTTGAACATGAAATAACTTGTGCGTTTTTAAACCTTTTGTCTCATATATTTATATTTATCATTGACCCATATACAGTTTAAATCTGTGTTTGTTTTCCTGTTGGGTAACATCGTTTGCACCAACCGTCCCACTTAATTTTCTGTTGCTCATAAGCTTTCAACTGTTTATCACACTTAAGGCTTTCAGTTAATGCTCTTAATATAGATATTTTATGTAGGTACATTTTCTGGCTACATAGCATAAGAATTGGAGAAATCAAGCAGCTGTAAAATGGTACAGTCTGCGCACGGCTTCAAATTTACCCAGTCATTTGCTCTTCTACTCTTGAGTAGAGTAACGACCTACCGGGAGCGCGCGGTGATGGTGTTAAGGAAGCGATCAGGATCCGCGTTTTCTTTCTTCTGCTGACACCACAGAGAGTGTGTTCATTGTAAGTAGGGCTGTCAGAGACACGCTTATTCAGTCACCCACCGGTATTACCAACAGGACTGACTGGGATTCACTGCGCTCTGCTGGCTCTGTGATACCGCTATGGGCTCAGTGTGAGTGAAGAGACAAAGACTTTGGGATATATATATATATATGTTTGGCAATTGGCTTTTTGTCAGTTTCTCAAATGCAAACGGAAATATGTGGCAAAGCTTCGTCTTACTCTTAACCGGTTTGCTTGGGTTGTGTTCATGTTCAAGTTTCCCAAGTAACATCAACATAGGTGAGTACTCAGCGGCTATTGTTCATAACCGTGTCCTGACAGTCATTTAAAGTTTCCGTCGAACAGGATGAGGTACAGTTAGACATTTGGCTTTAAATATTCCGTGTACGTGTAGTTGTTACTGAATGACTTTATTGTAATCTCGACAGGAGGTTTGTTTCCAACCGACTCCCATGAATACGACGTGTTCCGTTTCGCGCTCTCTCAACACAATGATGTTCCTAAACTGGTACCACAAGTGGACATGGTGGACACGGGGAGCAGCTTTGCCATGACATACGCCTGTAAGTTCTGTATTAATGTATCTCTCAGAGGTCTGTTACTCTTCCCAAAACCAAACCTCTGCAGTGCGCACGACCTGTTTCCATCACGCTTGTTGCTTTGCTGGATTTCGGTACGACTCTGCACGTGATGATTTATGCCAGTGAAACAGTCTAGGTTTAGCGAAGTAGGAGAACCTGAGACATTTTGTTTCTGTAAACGTGCCTTCACTTGTACAGTCTTAAGCCCAGCTGGATTACTGTCAAGAATAACGTCAAGATGTCAGGTGGAACTGCAAAGCTGGCAAAATGTCATAGAATACCTGAGATTGAATTTGACACAAGCCAGTGGTGTGTTTTCACATTTATGAATCCATCTTTTACCACAGTGGTTTGTTTAATTTCACTCCCTTCATGGCCACGTGTCTGTTTACGAAATAGATTATGCATTTTTCATGCAATAAATAAATGTTTAATTATTATGAAAAAGTAAATTTGCAGTAAAAATAACTGGTTAATTTTTTTTTAGTTAAAAATGTATTAGGTTTAACAAAACTAATTTTGCTGTATTTAATTTTTTGCATGAAGTATCATATTTATTATGGTGCAAAACAAAATTATATTTAGCAAGTCAATACATTTACTTAAAAAAAAATATATATATATATATATATATTTATTTATTTATGTAAAATATTAGTCTTTAGAAGTCCCTGTGATTTGATTATTCTATTCAAATAGTTATGCATCTTTGTTATATGTAAGGATGTGCATTTTATGTTGTTTATTGCTGCATTATTATTTTAGTCTGTTTAGGTTTAGGTTTTTTTCTTTTTTTTTTTGAGCTGTTGAAACGCTGCCTGAAGCAACATCACAACCTTTTTCTGTAAATGTATGGCACCACAGTTGTTACATTTAACATGTTTTTTCACAGTGTATTTACAGATTTGACAGCATATTTTCTGTAATGAGATAGAATATGAAATGCATCCTTTACATTGCTAATATGAACATTTTTAGACGAGCCGAACAGAGAACACATCCTCATCCCTAGCTCAGCTGGCTGTCAGTCACAAATGTTGCCCTTTGATGTCTGAGATAGACACAGACAACCTTTCCATGTTTGTGTTCAACCCTGCATTGTGTTCAACACTGTATAATGCTTAGCATGCAAGCAGCTTTTGATGAAGAGAAGAGATTTCAGATGTTTGTGATATTTCGACACTAGCACAGTAGACTGATCATCCTGAAAAGTTCATATGTGCTATATATCTTTCCCAGATGAGTGCGTGTGACAAACCTCTCTCATGTACACATCAGTGGTGCCCTTTTAAGTGAGTCTCAGTGCCTCAAAGCAGAGTAGGCTGTTTACTGGAGGCTGAGCAGAGAAACTGGGGCTGGAGCGATGTTTTCCATTTTAGGGGACTCCTTAGGGCATTTTTATAGGGTGACACCGAAGAGGGTCTTATTAGAGGGAGGTTATCAAAGGAAAGTTTAACACACAAAGTAAGGACTGAGTGAGTCTCTTCTTGTATCTTCTTGTCACAGGGAAGTGTGAAAGTAATTATATGGAGCTAATTACATCTGCAGAGAGTTCGCTCATCAGGGCGATTGTGCATGGCTGCTGTCTTATCCTCTAATCGCTACATACACCTTCCCAGAACAAAACCTGAGATCACTAGAGCAGTTTGTATGCCAGGAGGTGTAACAAAATTCAGTTTGATTATAATTTGATCATTTTTGTCTTTTGCTGGAAGAACAAACCAGAACTAGAGAACAATGAACGGGGCTTTAAGAAACATAAAAGAAAATCAGTGTTTTTGTTGCCTGATTGATATGTTCAGGAGAACTGTGTCTTCAGATGTGCTTTGGTTTGTTAAAATATACAACCTGCTATACTAACAGTTCAGTAGTACAGAGTGAGCTTATAATTTCAAGCCCATTTGAATGTTTTTTGGCAAATAATTGAATGGTTAATCAATGGCGTTTAGGTTAAAGTTCACCCGGAAATGAAAATTTGCTGAAAAATGACTCACCCTCAAACCATCCAAAATATAGTTGAGTTTGTATCTTCACTGGAAAAGATTTGGAGAAATCTAGCATTACATCACTTGCGCACCTATGGATCCTCTGGAGTGAATGGGTGCCGTCGGAATGAGAGTCCAAACGGCTGATAAAAACAACACAATAATCTTCAAGTAATCCAGACAACTCTAGTTCATCAATTAACAGCTTGTGAAGGAACAAGCTGTGTGTTTGTAATAAGCAAAATCATCATTAAGACTTTTGTAACTTAAAAACATTTGCTATATCTATAATACTGCTCTGTCCAAAGGTCATCTCATCTGATTCAGGAGAGAATACTCACAGATCAAGCACCCGTTTACAAGCATAAACTGTCCAAAGCAGTTCTAAACAGATATGTCAGTGGTTTTTGATGTGAGAAAACAATGGAGAAAGCATTGTTATTGGTTATGCATTGGTATAGTGCCTTAATGATAGATTTGTTTCTGACACTTCACAAGAGGATAATTGATGGACTGGAGTCATGTGGATAACTTGTGGATTCTTTTATCAGCTGTTTTATCAGCATTCTGACAACACCCATGCACTGCACAGGATCCATTGGTGAGCAAGTGATAAAATGCAGAATTTACCCAAATCTGTTCATCTACATCCTGAGTGCGAGTACATTTTCTGCAAATTTTCTGTGTGTGTCTAAATAGAAAATGCCATTGATTCTTAATATACAGCAATTGAAGAAAAAAACAGCTTGTTTATAATGTGCTTATTTCCACACTGATGCTGTTTTAAGCTTTCTTTAGGTATTTCCATCTTGAGTGAACTGATCATAAGTGGTCAGCTGAGACTGAAAACTGTTTACACCTGGTATTAACATGCAGCTCAGATGAGTCTCCTGTGAGTCACTTGTGATTGGATTTCGAGGGGGTTCAGATGGTCGGTTTCCTTTAAAGAGACTCTAACCAACTCTAGCTTTAATGCAGTGGCTCTCAACCCTCCATTTCACACTCACAAAAACTTCCAGGAACGGGGCTAAGAACCTCTGTTTTAGTGCAATCGCTGATTGACAGAAATAGGTGGTCCTTGTTGTCTGGGATTACATCAGGACAGAGTAATGTCTACACTACAAATGCAATGTGGTCTCATGCATTTCTGAACATATGTATGTTGCTGTATTTACTGCTGCAAACCAGATCAGATGTTCAGATGTTCACTTCATTTGTTACTTCTCGTTTTTTAAAACATCTGATAGGAGAAAAGCAAAGCAGCCTTTGTCATAGTTTACTCATGAGATATGTACTTCTTTGTATAACAAATGTAAAGGCTTTATCATTTTTGAATAAGGCATTTCGACACTTTCCCCTTTCTGCAAATCATCATCTGTTATCATATTTATAATACTTTGTAAAATAGATGACATGTATGGCAGAAATGGCACACACAACAGTACAGACTCTTATTTTCTTAGCTATGTGTCTGCACTGGTTACTGAAGTTGCCTTGACTCTGAAGAGCTGCAGTAACCGTTTAGCACGTCTCAAATAGATTCATTTAATCTATTATTCATTGCATCATAGCCAAAGTGATTATTTTCAGGGGTTTTGATGTATATATGTATGTGGGAGCAGAGCCACAAAGGCAGTTATAGTGAAAAATCCACTTATGTAGGAGGGAACTGACAATAGTTAGTTGGAAGAGGACAGGTGTTCTTCTGAGAAAGAAAATTGTTCCCCAAATTACCACATGAAGGAGAGTTTAACCTGCTCTGATAATAGTGGGCTTTACCTAACATGGCAAGACACTGTACAGTGTTATATCGAGAGGAATGGAATGTTAAGATTACACCGCAGTGGACGGATCGTAGCATACAGTTTCCTATATAGTGATAATTTCCCCAGAAACGGCAAGTTGAATAGTGGAAGTGCTTATGGGATTATACACCTACAGAAATTAACACTCACTTAAGAAGGGGAATGTGAGCTCATCATACTTGCACTCATGTCACTTGCAATGAGTTCCAATATAGATTAGATCTGGCTTACTTGTTTTGTAAGGTTGTGAACAATTGAAATATTTCCAAAAATATCTTGTTTGTGTTCACCAGAGGAAAGTCACACAGGTTTGAGGATAAGTGTGAGTAAATGATGACAAAAATGTAATTTTCAAACTATCCCTCTTCAAGCAGTGCTACATTTCAGCCTTCATTTGAAATGCATCACAGTATTTGACAGTAAACAGTTTATCAGAATTGCCCCTTTAGATGTTTTGATACGCAACATCAGCCCACATGAAAATGGCTATACAATATTAATGCTGAAGAATTGCATGCACCTTTGATGTAATGTCGAAGTTGAAGTTGTCAGTTGTGCTGATGAATAGTGAGCTACATGCAGTACGTGGACCTCCTAGTGACAGTTGAAATAACCAGTCAGTGTCATGTCATGATGGCGATGAGTGTTTCTCCTCA
>JAUMHE010000032.1:3564907-3594907 GCA_032359235.1 Enteromius mattozi | reverse complement strand
CAGTACGTGGACCTCCTAGTGACAGTTGAAATAACCAGTCAGTGTCATGTCATGATGGCGATGAGTGTTTCTCCTCATGCCTTTCTAGTTGAATAAATATCCATCATCACATAACTTTCAACCTGGCATTCGGGCTTTTGTCTATTGTGAATAGGACAGATTAATTTTCTCCCATACATGAATTATTTTAAGAATCCGTTTCTGCTTTTGCCATATCACAAGCCTTTATGACAGTCTGTTCTTGGCATTAATCCTGTGGTCCTCCTTTCAGCACGTATCAGTCCTTTCATCACGTTGACATGCAGTCGGGCCAAATGTCCACAGCATGTCAATCAGGCGGCTCCAAAGAGACCCATTGAAGCTCTCGTCAGAGCGAGTTCAGGAACAAACACTGTTTTGTGTGTCTTCCCTGCGGAACTCACATAGACCGCTGAAGAGCTTTTACCTGTGTGGTTGCCTTAATTCGAAGCTTTCTATAGAAGTGATAGAAGACTTTAAGGACAGCAAGTGCCTTGATGTGGTAGCTAGCCTGAATATCCAGAGAAGATTGCCAAGGACAGCTCACACAGCCACGTTAGCTTCACCTGCAAAACCGTTAGCAAGAACTTGCAGCAATTAGATGCATTGTGAAATACGAATGCTTTTTTGATACCAGTAAACATTGTGTTTGATTATAAATGACGGGTTTGGCATTAGCATCATTAGCCGTTAGGAACTGGACATAGTTCAGAGGGAATGGCACAGGCGGGCTGAGGTTAGCTGTGGTGATTTCAGGATATGTGCCTGTGGGGCTACATGCTCCCCGACCTTCACTCGGCTGGAATGATACAGTGATAAAAATGTACCTTATCAGATATATCATCTTGCAAAGACTGAGGCTACAAGCTGCTTAGAGGACACCAGGGACAAAATCTGATTCTGTTAGGTGACAAAAAGTGCCCGCTTGGCTGTAATCTCTGAAATGATCTAGGTATTTTCTTGCAGAGTAAAACGCTGGGCCCTAATGCTACAGGATTCGGCAATGAGCTGCCACATTTTCATCATTTTGTAAGGAAAAGTTCATCCCAAAATTAAACTTTTGCCATTAGCTCATTCCCATGTCATTTCAACCCTAATGTTATATTATTTTCTTTATGAAGCATACAAGGAAATCTTATGCAGACTAAACAAGCTTCTGTTTTCCATAAATTAAAAGTGGTATGTGAATGTGATTTTTAGATTAATATTTAACGCAGATTTAAAAATGCGTATAAATAGTACACTAACAACAAAAAATTGTGGTATTGATATGCAAAAATGGACTTTGGTGTGCATGTAATATGCACATGTCTGGCATGCATAAAATTGCAGAGTTTTCACGTGCATATGATAAGAAATTTGTTGCCATGCATATGAGATGCAGTTTTCGCGTACATATGATATGCATCTATCCAACAACCCAAACCTACCCATTGCTTATTATATGCACACCAAAGTCCATTTCTGCGTATAAACAGTACGATTAATCGAAGCATAACATGTGCTATTGATACGCACTTTCATGAAATTTTGCTGAATTTCGATATTGAATTTCAATACTAGGGATGTAAAGATGCACCCTGAGCTGGTTAAAAATCAGTAAAAATATGTGCCAATTTATGTTGGTTGAAATTTTAAATAAATCATGATACAATTGGGAGAAGGAGTTTGTATTAATCTATAGCTTTGTAAATCGTATCACATCATAATTTGAGTGAATTGTTACATCCCTATTTGTTACATTCATGAATGCTTTTCAGAAAAACAATTAGAAACCAATTAGAGCTTTATCAAAAAGCTGTAACAATGGTCTCTTGAACAGACTGTACAATTTGAATATGAGTAAATATGAGTACGTTTACAGTATGTGGTTTTTACAGCTCACAGGTAATATGATGACCATAGCAACCATAGCAGTTGGAAATATGGAAACTTTGTTTCCAAATGCCAAAAGTAAAAATAAAGTGTCATTTTATTTAACATTTAACCCTTTAAAGGCCAGCCAATGAAATAAATGCCCCAACAACTTTAATATGTCCAGCGTGTGAAACAATATGATTTAAGCACTTAACCCAGCAGAAATGCAAACACAGTCACCATATTTCAAAAACTCATGACAGATGTCATACCTGCTTCTCACAGGGACTGGCTGCCACCTGCCATTTTTCACTTGCTATTTGCATAAAGTTGAACATCTCTGAACTTTTAGCCACTATCAAGGCTTTTTCCGCAGAAGCGTGAAGATCAACTCCCATAGGAAAGAAATGCAAATGCTCGCTTGCTCTGCGCCAGTCAACGCGCACCGTGAGGGGGATGCTGGAGAAATTGTACTTTCTGTGGTTTAGCAATTGCTCACATCATTCCTTTATTTTGTGTGAAGCTGCTTGGCAATGATGTGTATCGTGAAAAGTGCTATACAAACAAACATGAATTAAACTGATTTAAAAACCGCACCATAAAAGCGATTCACTACTTTCCATACTAGTGCTGAAAAGCTTGGGGTCAGTCATTTTTCTTAAGGAAGTTTTATACTTTTATTCATCAAAGATACATTAAATTGACAGTAAAGACATTTATACTTTTACAAGAAGATTTCTATTTTCTATTCTACTGAAAAAAAGATAAAATATTAGTTACCACAAAAGCATTAGCAGCACAACAGTTTTTGATAACAAGAAATATTTCTTAAGCATCAGATCAGCAAATTAGGTTGATTTGTGAAGCATCAACGCTATCTCATGAACAATTTCTACTTGTTTTATGAGGTGACTAATTCGTATTATTTTGTGCAATTCGTCTACCCTTAGATGTAGATAATTCATACAAATTCATACAAATTGTGCAAAAAATGAATGAATTTGTACAGTTGAGGTCGTACGAATTTGTACAAATTAGCCACCTCATAAAATATGTACAAATTGCCGTGAGTTCGGGGTATTTCACAATATTACTAGAGCTATTTTTTTTCTTTACAAATTTGCACGAGATACTTTTTTCAAAACCGTAAAAAAATCTTACCATCCCAAGACTGTTAATTTAGTTTTAATATTTTACTGTAACTTTTTTATAGAAAGCCTTTGTGTTGCTGCAGATAATCATCTCTGTTGTAGCTCTCAAATTTGATGTGTGTGCCAATATTTTTGATGTTAAACCTGACACATTACATCCAAAGATGACATTTTTAGTAATTCAATTAATTCGTTTATAAACAACAGGTTAAATTCTGGTGTTGCTCACACAAACTTACTGTAAACACTGTAAAAAAACTAAACTGATTGTGATTATATTTTTACTAAATCAAACTGACTACAACAACAGTAATTTTTAAGTATCAGATCAAGTGGAAATAAGGTAACAATTGCCAGTTGCACCTTTTAGAGTCTATAGTATGCCTTTAGCAGACTTGGAATATAGTGCATGAGTCATATGGACCACTTATATGGTGCTTTATTTTTATCCTTTTGGGAGCTTGTCAGTAAAAATAACCATCCTCTAGTTTTCTAAGAAAAACAGAAGGTTGGTTGTTCTCTTTTGGGTTACATACTAGAAATAAAGGGTCAGAATGACATGAGGGCGAGTTACTGATGACAAAATGTACATTTTTAGGTAAACAATCCTTTCATACAGTTACAGTACAACACATCGCAGTCAAAACATCACCAGTACAAATCCGCATCTCTGATTGACCATGGCTGGCATAAATGCCTCCTGTCACCATTTTGGTTTCTCAGCCATGTCACAGGACTGCACATCAGTTCAAACACACTTTTTACCTCAGCTGCTCAATAACCAAAGGCAAGGAGAACAGAGGCTGCTGGAACAGATTGATGCAGTGGAGCTCCTCTCATCTTCAGTGCAGTGACTGAAGATCAGACGAGATCACTCACACTGGACCCACCTGTCACAAACATCTTTCAGCATCGTGGAGATCACCGCAGGCAGGAAACTTGTTTTCTCCTCCCCCTCCCCCGACTATACATTTATACACACTCTCTCTATACCCCAACACTGAGATTCAAACCCTGATACTCCTTCCAGCCAGCACCGCATAAAAAATTATTTGCCGTTTCCCTCCTCCTTTTATCTGCGGTAGGCATGAAGAATGCTGATAAAGGAGATGTGCATGCAGAAATCTTGCGTTATCTTTCCAAATGATTGAGATAAATGCATTGTGTAGCCTTGCATCGACTCTTTATAACCTCTTTTAAAAGATAAACATCGATGAGCGACAGTACATTTGTCAATCCTCACTATCAGTGCTGTGGAGGGGACAATGAGGGTGATTATTAAGACTTAAATAGTGCCGACTGTAGTAGATGAGAAGCGGAGAAAGCTATCTGCTTTCGGAGTTGTTTTCCGAGCCTGGTTTGAAAGTTTGCTCGCCCGAAGGGAAGATTTGGAGCTGAAGTATGTCACAACTGTGGCACATCCCTCATTCACATGCTCAAAGCCCCAGGGAACCAACATGTCTGAATGCAAATGGTACGAATCTCCCCTGGAATTATACATTAGCTAGAACGAATGGAAGGTCTTAGCTTGAAAACACTTTGGAAGTTTAGCTGCTGAGATTGATATTTATGGTAAATGAGGCTCTCATATGGTGTTTTATTACAAATGCGCTATAATTACATATAAAAACATCTGCATTATTATTAATGTATGCAATGTGGAAGGGTTTTTTAAAAAAGACAGTGGAGCAGTAAAATGTCCCAGAGGGGCATTTATATAATTACAGAATAAAAGTGAAGGGAATGAGGTAGGATACAGTTTGCAGTTCAGGTGAAAATGCATTATTTCAGTGTTTCTGGGGTGTTTTGCTGCTTTTCTGCTTGAGGAGACCCAGATTGGACACTGTCTGCAACAAAGGGCTCGCAAATACATGAAACAGCCCTCCTTCTGGAGTACTGCAATAAAAATCAATTGCCATGTGCTTCTTAAGCACAGGGGGTTTAGCCGGCTGTGAGGGGGCTGGAGCAGAGATGATTGGTGGGGTGGAGGTTTCACTGTCACTGTAATTACAAAGAAGAATGCAGGGCAAGACGTATTGAGGTCTTGTTTTTCAGGAGGAAGTGCTTTGGGGGTGATCATGACAGAATTTTAGATAATGTATTGACTACCCAACACTTGCTTTTTTCTGTCATCCTTGGATATTGATTGAAAATTTGTATTAATGAGTGTTTCACAAGTTTTATTTTGTTAATGAGCTGATGTTTTATTCTGGGATGTTGTAGGTGCATCAGCATTTTAAAAAAAATAACCTCATTATTTTTGTGTTTTTGAGTATTTTTGTTTTGTTTGTAGTAAAAATACAGTACTTAAACATCCTTAAAAATATTAATTTTCTTTTCTTTTTTTTTCTCTTAGGGATTTTCAAACATTTTGATGCAATATCATTGATGCAACCATCCTTTTTATGATAGACCTTCCTAAAGATCTAAATGTTTTATTATTTTTTAAAGTAATTATTACTTTTAAGACTTACTATCAAGATAAAAATGTAACTATTCGTAACATAAGTGTGTAAGAAAAATATTATGGATTTTTTAAAGTAAAAAAAAGAGTCTAAAATAAAGTAAAAAATAACATAAAAATGATGTTGTCACTGTAAAGCCAGAGCTAGTTTTTAAAACATTTTCTGGAAAATATTTACTCTGAGTTTATTATAATATATGTTTATTATAATAGTAATAGTTAGAAATATCTTAAATTACCACATTAACTAAAAACTAGGCCTACTGTTGTGAAATCTTTATGAAATGTTTAAGGATCAATTCTCACTATATCTAGTAGCTTATTAGCATATTAGCTGTTTACTAGTATTTTAGGGCCGTATTAATGTCTTATGCTCCTTAAACTTACTAACTATTAATAGCAAACAACAAATTAATAATTAGTGGTGATTATATGTTTCCTTAAGTCTCTAAAGTGGAATTTTATTTTATAATGCAAATTGAATGTCCATTATATTTACCTTACATTTCTCCTGTACTTTTCTCAGTTTGTTCCCAGTTCTCCAAAGGAGTGTACGCCATCATCGGCCTGTATGACAGGAAGACCATGAACATGCTGATGTCGTTCTGTGGTGCTCTGCACGTGTGCTTTGTCACGCCCAGCTTCCCCATCGATACCAACAACCAGTTTGTGATCCAGCTGAGACCTGAGCTCCAGGATGCTCTGATCGCCCTTGTCGAGCACTACAAGTGGACCAAGTTCGTCTACATGTACAGCTCGGACTCAGGTTTGCTTTTTATCCTGCTAACGTGCCTTTTCAAAAACACAATAACAGACATTTATGAGTAGTACTACCACAGACTTTTCAGGGTGAGGTAAATATTTCATTATTATAATTTTTTCCTGTATCTGCATTGCCACTGCAGTTGCAGTCATGATGAAATGTTGGAATACTCCATAAGGTTGCTCAGAATGTCATGAAGATAATTTAGTGATTTGTGATTTAGCAGCTTTAGAAGATATTGCTGAGAAAGTTTGAAAAACGTGATGATTTGGTGTAATCCTGTTGAGGTGCTCTGCTTGGCTTGTAATAGGGTTATACTTTGACATTTCCAGTGCCTCGAGTGTAGTAATTTTACTTATGGCTCCCTGATTCCTGCAGGATTGTTCTGATAATCTGTTTGAAGTTCACTGAAAGATCTTCGTTTGTGATTTGAGTATGGACGAGCACTGGCTGCACCATATTTCTCCTGTGAGTGGAGAAATGTGTGTGGGGCGCTCCATCATATTTACCATATCCAATCATTATCAGACCGTCATCAAATCATTCCTGCTGGAGTCATTTATGGATCTCCAGCTAGTGTATTTCATTTAACATTTGAGTCAATGTCGTGCAGAGTATTTTCTGCACAAAAACTCTTATTTGTTAATCACCCACAATCCATTTTAACCAGGTGCTAAATGCTTTAGAGTTGCGACATATTTTGAAAAAGTCATTGTCATAATTTTCAGCACAAACATGTCTCATTTCTATGTAAATTAGGCTCATTATTGATTGCACCCTATTCACAAAACCCAGTGCTATAGAACTGTTCAGTCATGAAATCAATTTGTAGACCAACCCGGAAGACTAATTCACCATGGCTTCCCTTGGGAATTTCCTAAAGGGGTTTTAGAATAGCAGTCTTCGATTTGTGAGTAAAATAAGGTCTGTGGTTCAGGTTACTTGAAGAGACTTTAATGTTTTGTTCTACAACATAAATTATACATGGTTGAACCGCAATTCTAAATACAGAAGCCTCAGTATTAGGACTACAACGGTTTATCAATTTGTCAAGCATGTAAACTCGCATATTTGTGGTAGTTGTAGTGGTTTGTGACAAGTATTTTGTCTTTTGATGAAAATATCCAGTGAATTTAGCCAGTATTTAGTATTTATAGTCAGTTTTACTCATAAAACAAATGCATCTAATTTTAGTTAACAACACAAAAAAGCCTATGAAATTTGCAGAAATTGAAACCAAATATTTTAAGTAGTGCTGTAATGGGATCAAATTTTTACTGCATGATTTGCCTTGCCAAAATAATTTATTTTCAGAACTTTTCAAAATGTAGCAAAAAAAAAAAAAGTCTTGCTATAAAGTCTTGTTTTAAAAAGTTGAACTTGCATTAATTTTACATGGCTTTCTAAACTTACAGTTCTTGTGTGAGACCTGCATGCAGCGATGATAGAAATTACTCTAGAAAAAAATAGAGTGCAATATATATTCTGTTCAAATGGCTTGGTTTTAGTTTTCTTCTCTGCATTAATGTTCTCTTTTTCCACAATATTTTAAATGAACAAAGCAGGAGCACTAGTGGTTTTCATTGGATAGGCTAACAAAAACATTAATACTCATTCAGTATTCTGTGACGTTTTGTAGTATAAATAGTAGCGTGTTCACAAAAATTCCCCAAAAATAACAAGTGCACTTTAAATAGCCTGATGATGCACTTAACCAAGAAAAAAAGCAAAGTGTGGAATGTCTGAGACTTAATGCACTTAACTTTCGCAGCTTTCATTACGTTGCGAGGGGGAAGGGGCTTTCAGACTCCGTTTATAAATGACAAAATAGCCTTAAATAACTCATACACTACATGGTTGAGTACATAATGCACAAGTACACTGTGTATAAGTGCATAGCGTGTAGTTCGTCATTTGGGACACAACTATTAAAATGTAACAATACATTGTCATCGCGTCTTCTAGAATCACAATGCAATGTTTTTGCATTTGAATGTGAACTTTAAATGAATATTCAAAATCATATTTTTTTGACAACCCTACTGTACAAAGGTGTACAAAAAGACCATGCTGTTGATAGGCATTTCCTGCAGATGGAATCCAAAAAACGAGAAAACGAAGGTGTCCGTTTCATCTGTCTTCTCTGACAAGATTTGTGTCAATATTAGCTACAAATCTCTCTGCATTGTTGCCGTCTTTTTTGTTTGATGACAGATACCACAGTATCGCCACCTGCTGTGATGGAGTATCAGAATTCCTCTAGATAGTTACTGGCACTGGATTATTTACATTACAATACGTATAGTATTCCCAGGATATCAATATAATATGTGTAGTATTAAAATGATATCAATATAATTTTTAAAAGTATTTCATTTCTCGTCAGTAACAATATTTTGTGACCGAATTCTATGCATCCATTTAAACATATATTAACATATTTAAAAAAAAACACTCAAAAGCCCCACCTACTGAAGCGGTCTTGTCAAATGATACTAAGCACAGACTTTGCTTTACTCTTAAAGTAATACCACTAATCTAAAAACCCATATGAAGTTCCCAAGGTAACCCATGGCAGGAAAATGCAAATTCAAAATGAACAGCTCTGTTTGTCTGCTGAAACGAACTTCACATCATTACCGCTCACACAAAGCATTTGGTAAATAGAACTTGATTTAAAAGAGGTATCTGTTTACATTGTCTATTTATTATAGCAGGATTTACTCATCACAAACTGTAATGGAGAAGATCATCATAAAAAGCCATATATCCAGATGCGTGGTGTAGTCAAGCATTTTAAAGAGCTGATTCAGGCGTCTGGATTGCAGTGGTGGAGAGATCCTGCACAGCGATGTACAGATTTTGTGGCAGCATTTGTGCTGTTACCTGATTTGCATAATTCCTTTAGTTAATCAGCGCTAAAACAACACAGAGAGCATGTGCAAATAACAAATAACTGCACCGTCAACAGGCACCCCCCCATGTTACACAATATTACATTTGTCTACACCCCTCCCCCACTCTTGATTATACAAAGTTAAGGGAAATTAAAACCTCAATCAAGAAGCACACATTATTGATTTACACATCATGCAGATGTGAGCCAGCGCTGAACTAGGAACACAAGGTCACCGAGTGTTTCATCCACACACAAATACAACAACTACCTCTAGAAGCCCCCACTGCTCTCCTGTTGCCTGGATACAAGAGTACTCAGTCTCTAGGTTATTTTAAACCTTTTAAGTAACTCCTGTGTGTGTATCCACGTGTGTCTATGTGTGTGAGTGAGTGAGAGAGAAATGTTTAAGTCATGTCATGTAGCACATTAAACCCAGAGCGCACAGGTAAAGCAAGAACATGGCAGATGTAATCATAACTGTGTCTATGGTGACACAAAATCTGTCAGAATGTTTGTTTGTTTCCTTGTGTTGATCAAATTGTACACAGATTGATTATATGCACGGTGTATTGTTAACATATCAGTTAGTGGCTGATATTATACATTTTACATTTTTACTATTTAAGTTTTTCAGTTTTTAACGGTGCATGCTCATTTTCCTATTTCCACATTTAGGTTATGTTTGCCATCATAATGCTCACTGAAAGTTGATTTATTATCAGTGTTCAATGTAATCTCAAAATGAATATTCATTTTACATACTGTATATTATTATATTGTGATGCCTAAATTGACATAAGACTAATTTTAGTTTTTAGTGATTTATTTCCGATTTATTTAGACAAAAGTGTAGAATTTTAATATCATCCACTTATTGGTTATTTGCCATAACATTAATAATTGTTGGCTTATCGTTATTGACTGAAAGGGTCATGTTTTTAATATCCATATCTATCAGTCTTTGTCCAGTGCTTGTACATCAGGTTTTACAGCATCTTACACCATAAGTGGCTTTTTTTATAAGGTTAACGTGTTATTATTAGCATTATTATTATGTTGTTGTTTTATTCTGCAGTGCTGCAGTTTATGTGCTGCATATTAAGGCAAAATGTCTTTTGCAAATGGGACTAGCATAATACAACTTTCTTATTGTACATTATTATGTTGTGATACCTAAAGAAAATAGTATAAAATTTTACTCTGTTTTCACACAACACTGACAATTCTGTCATTAATTACTCACCCCCTTGTCATTCCAAACCCGTAAGACCTTCGTTTATCTTCAAAACACAAATTAAGATGTTTTTGATGAAATCAGAGAGCTTTCTGACCCTGCATAGACAGCAACACAACTTCACGTTCTAGGCCCAGAAAGGTAGTAAGGACATTGAATAGTTTTTGTGCACAAAGAAAATTAAAATAACAGCTTCATAACATTATTGAGCAACTGATGTCACATGGCCTACTTTAACAAAATCCTCAATACCTTTCTAGAACATCTCAGTTCCATTGCTGTCTATGCAGGACCGGAAAGCTCTTGGATTTCATCAAAAATATCTTAATCTGTGTTCTGAGGGTGAGCAATGGTCTTACAGGTTTGGAATGGCAAGGGGGATGAGTAATTAATGACATAATTGACAGTTTTGAGTGAACTATCCTTTTAACGTAAATGGTTATTGGCTTATTGTTATAGTTGAGAATTTTAATATCATGCATCCACAGTTCTGTCATGTTTTGAAATGTCCATATCCATCAGGAGGTCTTTGTCTACAGCATGTGCATCAGTCTTTTTCAGCATCTTACACCACAATTTTTTCCCCTTAATTATTTAGATTGACATTTTCGACTATTTTTTTTAAATTTTATTTTATTATTTTTTACTGCGGTGTTGTAACTACCATGCAACATTTTTTATAAAGTGTCATGTTAAAAATTGTCCAGCTTCTAGAATGCTTCAAATCCCTAACGGATATTTTCAACATGTATGCGCAAAAAGGTGTTTCAGGCAAGGTGTCATGGATTCTCTACTACCATGCAAAAGCACTGCCACAATAACCTGGTCTCACACTAAAATGTTTACTGCGCCATTTGTCAGGTGTTCAGAGATGACATCTCAAAGCCATTGCAGATGGGACGAGCATCATCTGTGGAGCTTGCAGCAGTTTAGTGATCACAACCCCCCAAATCTGTCCTTGCCAACTCACACAGATGTTTACCGAGCTGAAGCATGATGAGCTGGGCGCATGTGCGCTATCTCCTCAAAGACCCAGATAATAGAGTTAGGGCCTGTAAACACACAGCCGGGCTTTGTTGAGGAAGGTGAGGAAAACACACTGCGTTAGACTCTAAAGGAGATGGACAGAAATTCAATTTGTTCCTGTGCGTGAGATATTTGGAGAAGCACAGCAAGAGCAGGTGATAGCAAGCCAATTCAGCTCTTCCAAGACAATCCCTACACTCATCTGCTTCGCTTTTCCTGCCTTATCACCAGCGGCGCAGTCGCATAAGAAAACACTAACGGGAGACGGACAGAACGCACCGTCCGTCTCTCCCGCCGTCTTATCTGCAGGGTTAGTGCTGCTCAGTAAGAGATAAAGCTGGTTTGCTCTGTGGCACGAGACAATTTCACAGCTGCCGAGACGCAGGTGTCAGGAGAGGGTAGAGCGTTGGTGTGGCCAAGGCTGTAGAGGCGTTTCGAAAGGCGATCTGACACAGTCTTTTAATGAATGCCAGTGAATGCACCGGCTGCCTCACCGTTCTTTCAGTGACAAACCTAATTCTGGCTTCTGTTGCATAATAATCCAAGTACTCATTCTATAATTAGCAAATCTCATTTAATCTGTTATTTTACTGAAAGATGTGAAATGAAATCCTTTCAAATGGCGTGCAGGTAGTATGTAAATTATGCAGAATAATGACAAAAGTTTTAATGATTATCCTGCAGAAAGCATTCTTTATGTGGACAACCGAACCTAAGAGTCTCTTTGTACAATACAGTCCAGATTGTACTCTTGTTTTTAGTTAATGATATGCATTGTTAATGTATTATGCTAATAGTATGCAGTGGGCCAAGATCAGTGTCTATATTTATAATGTTTCTATCTTCTCAATTCTAGATACAGTTGAATCTCTGCCAAAAGCAAATACATTTTTTGCCTTATTTGGAAAAAATCATGCAAGAGCTTCTTAAAAGACATGGCGTGAAAAAAAAAAGGCAAATTTTGATACATATTTTGACAGTGAAGCAAAACGAATCTTGTTTTTTTTACACCAAGCATCTTTCTAGGAGACTGGGTCGTAATGTACAAGCAGCTGTGATGACAGCACCAATTATGAGCCAAATCCACGACTGAAAGTGCAATCGAGCATTCACAATAAATGCAAATTCATTTAAATATATAAATTGGCTTATTAATGTTGTCTCGGATTAATTTCTTTGAGTTTATGTCATTTTCCTGACCCATTTAAAAGTGCCAGCTAGTTTGCGCTGAAACATGTCACTTGCTGAACTTTGCATGGCCTGATTTTCCACCGAATCTGTACTCAGGATTTATTAGGAGGTTGGTGGTTTGTGTTCCTGTACATTTGGGTTGCTCGCAAACACTGATATATCTGTGCTTATTGGTGTCAGTATTGATCTAGGTTTTGCTTTGAAGGCACTTGCCTCTGGTTGAGATTTGATGTCTTTGAAGTTAAAATTCTGCTGCCTGCAGAATCCATCCTTCATACTGACCAGTAAGCTTATCATAACCAAGCACAAGCCAATTTTGATCGCTGTATTAATGTGTCATAATTTGGTTTTTAAAAATGCACAGGCTTTGATCCTGTTCCTCTAGGTGAAGGCTGATACAGAACTTACCTAATTCAGTCATCATGATTGTCTTTTGAAGTTGATAAGAGCTGCATGACCACCCAGATCTCATTTTAAACACAACATAGCACTTTTGATCAAAATTTATGTAACTATTGGCTCTTTTAAATGCTGTAATATTTTGATTTAACACTGCATTGGCATGTACTGACATTTTGCTACTTTTTGTTATTGGCAGGGATACATTTAAAGACACTGGACTATAAAATGAAGGAGCATTTTAATCTAGCCATTTAATTTTTTTTTAAGATTTTATGTTCTAGTTATTTATTTAGTTATTGCACCATTTTTAATTTCTGAATTAAAATAATTTTGACATTTTTAATATCTATTTATTAGTGAAAAAATTCTAATTAAATGGATGAAATTCCTTAAAACACTGTTTCTTAAGAAAAATATATGCATTTGGAGCTATTTAAATATTTTTTAAATTTTAAAAACTTATGTCTGCCAAAGAAAATCATTTAATCAAGTATTCATTTCTTTTACTTGATGCTTTTGCCATAAATGTTCACAAAAATTCAACTTTGTTAAAAAATGGCATAAATGTTTAACAAAACCATATAAATTCAACATGAATGCAAAATCTTTCTTCCTTTTCTTTATTTGAAAACTTTCTTCCTTTTTTTATTTGAAAAACACTTTATTTGTCAACGAGCAAGGTACAAGTCTAATAAATGGAGGAATTTGATTAATTCTGTTCAATTTATAGTCAATAAATCTTGGGAAGCTAAGAAAACACTCACCTTAAAATACAGATGCTACTGAGGAGCGAATCATCTTTCATTAAACTAATTATATCAGTGCGTCTGCTACACAGGAAACAAGCTGTCAGTGTCGACAGATAGTTCCTGTTTGAAGAACAATCAGCTGTTCTATCTTTTATTAGTTCCTCTCCATATGCAAGCCATCACATGACCAAAGCTCACGTAGGTAATCAGAAAAAGTCAAATGATCTGAAACAATGCATGCTTAGCCATACAGTACTTCTCGTCTCTGCATGGCGAGAGGCATCCAATAAAATAGGTTGACCGGTTCTAATAAAAATTCACAGCAAGCCATCCAATACTGGCTCTCAGCAGAGCAATGTTCATTAATATCACATTATTTAATTTCCTCTTAGAAAAGCATTGCTATAAAGTTCAAACAATTGCTTTTGATCTACCGGATTACAAAAGGCAAGTTCCTCAACATGAAGTTCTGTTTTCTTTGAAAAGATAATAAGCACTGGAGGACCAAAAAATGAGAATGTATAAGAGGATGTGATGCTGAGAATAACACACAAGCAAGCTAGACGTAATGAAAGAGCACTGTTTAGTGCAAAAAGTAAATGTTGCATATTCATATATTTTAATTAAATCATGATTGCTCAAGTTTTTTTTAAATGTGTCCAGACTAAACAACTTCAAACACGTCTCAACTTGTCCTCTTTACAAAAACACCCAGAATTTTCCCTGAGCGGAAGAAAAGAGGAACATTTGAAGTTCAGTGTTTAGCTGTCCATAATTCCAAGCAGGAGATTCTAAGTGATATGAAAGCAGATGTTGATCAGAGCTGGAGCAGAACAACGGAGACCCCCTGCTGAATGTGAAGACAGAGCTTCTCCTCAGGAGTACGTGACTCAACAGAGCATGTGGGTTTTTTCCAAATCGAGACTTTACTTCCCAGAATGTTACAGTACATCACTATTGTGAGCTGCGTCACTGTCTTAAAATACTGATGTTTTTTGGAAGTACAGATGTTTCAACATATTGTGCTGAAACAAATGTGTATCCATGCAAGCAGCTGCCTATAATGAATATTCAATTACAGGCAAATGAGGTTTCTATTTTATTTTTTTTTTTAAAGGTCTGACAGTGCTCCAAAAGATCTTGGACACTGCTGCTGAGAAGACCTGGCAGGTGACATCCATAAACTTTGACACCCTGACAGAAGCAGCGTTCCTGAAAGCCATCCAAGATCTGGATAAGAAGAAGGAGTACAGGATCATTCTGGACTGTGAACTAGAGAGACTCAACTCCATCTTAAACTTGGTGAATGCTTTATATGTTACTATGATTAATAAGAAGATTTTTTATATTGTGTGTATAGTGCATGTATTGTACTGTATGAACCCATCACCAGGAGGCTGCCCCAGACAAAATGTTCACATTTTCTGCATGGATTTTGAAGGAAAATATGTGGAATTAAGTGGAATGGATTGGAAAATGTGTTAGACTGAGCTGAAATTATTAAGCATTCCAGTAGTCATGCATTGTGATTTCCAGGCCTATATTTACATATTATAATTCAAAATGATTTAACAAATAATATAAAAAAAATAGTTTTGCTAGATATTGGCAATATATTTTCTTTGTAAAGAAAAGTCCTCCTTCAAGCAAGCATGACCGTCAATCTCTCCATTTTTATGCCTATTTATGTCTACATTCAAGCTTAAGAATTCATTACAACATACAAATTGAAATCCTTCCTGCTAAAATAATATTCATTATTTATTTAGTAATCGTAAGCAAATAAATAAATGCCACAAGCAAATGTGACGGAAAATTCATCGATCAAAAGGGTAGAAACTGTGGAATTTGATCTTAACATTTAAAAAAACTACGGACTTAACACACACATTAAAAGTCTTAGTGACATGTAACATCAAGCCTTTATATATAATGCATAACAAAATTAGTTTTAATGCATTAATTATGCTTTATAACGGACCTTATGATCTCCTGAATAATTGTAACCACGTTTATAATGCATTACATTTCTTATCTATACATTGTTATACCTTACATAAAAGTGTAATGCATTATAAACATCACGAACAAATCTTCAAATATTATAATGCTTGTATATATAATTATATAATGCATTATCAATTAACATTATCATTTTCAAATACCATTATCAATACATTAATAATGCATTATGCAGTACGTAAAGGCTTTAAGTAAAGTGTTACCCGAGGCTTATTAGTACATAAATGTATACCTTTGTTAATAATTTATTGTATCTACAGTTTTCCCTATTCATTTCTTAGTTTCTAAATAGATTCCAAGACAAATATAGTCAGAAAGCTCATAATTCACAGTGTATTCTCTTAAAAGCCTATAGACCCCAAATACAGTAAGTGGCTCTGGGACATCCGCCTTCTTTTTTTTAATGCTTATGAAGCATTAGATGTCTTCTTGGATAATTTTTCAGCACACCTTAAAGTTATGTCATGTCTCTCTCAGAATGATTTGACAAACAATGAATTCCTCCTTCAGGCACACCAAGGCAATTACTTTTCCCACTGTTCACCATCTAGACAAGATCTCAAAGAAAGCGCTGCCAAACCCAATGATCAGAAATCAGTATCCGATACAATTAACCCTGACGGTGTGCTTCCAGAGGCTTGCTGCTGTTCACAGGTGTTCCTGCGGTCTTCATGCACATGTAGTCATTAAGTCCTATAATTGGACTTCCTATGGTGACAGATGCCAAATCTTTCTTTCCTCCCTTCCATCTCGTGTAGTTCCGACTGCCCCTTCTGATCACAGATATTCCACACTCAGTGAGCTTGGGAGGGTGTGCAATTAAGTCCTGAATGATGGGACCTATTCATCGCTATTTAGAGAGCCAGGCTAAAAATTATGCTTTAATTGGTGTCGAATGAAAGAGGCCTGCCATTAGCTATGTTGAAAGAGAGAGGGTTGTGCTTTTATGCTCTCATGTGTGTTGCGTTTGTCTTTCAGATTGCGGCACAAAAAAAGAACTTGAAAAACTACCATTACATACTAGCAAACCTGGTAAGTGAAGCATCCTGTATCCTTCAGGCCTCTTTGGTCTGCATGAATGAACTATGAGCCTTGAGGCTACTTAAGATGTATTGTTGGTTAACCTCTTGAACATTGACTGGAATCGCAAGGGAGCGCTCAGACAAATTGATGGTGGTGTTTTACATTGCATGGCTACTTTTTCCCTCTTTTTTCTGTGTGACTGGGGAATGTGCATGCTTTTAAATGCAACACACAATGCAGACAGATTGCAGATTACCCTCTGAGCTGACAGAATTAGCATTTGTAACCTTTCTGGAAGGCATTAGATGCCCTTTTTTGCATCCTTGTGAGTGGGAGTGTATAAAAGGGGTGTCGCAACCATTATAACATGTCCACCTTTCAACAAAGCAGTTAGGACTACTGGGTGAATGATACATCACTTTTAATTTAATTAGATTGAATTTAATTTAATAATTTGATTTGATTTAATTTAATTTAATTTAAATTGTAATTAATTAAATTTAAATTTATTTTATTTTCATTGGCTTCCTATACTCAGAAAACATACTAATAATTCAGCACTTATAGACTGACACAAGAAGCATTGTAAATTTAACTTTAGATATGATTTTGAACCAAATAATGTTTTTAAATTTTTTATTATTATATAATTTTTACTCTATGACCATACTTTTCAGATCTTCACAGTGGCACTTATTTCAGGACTATGGTAATGTTTTATTAATATTTTAGTTAATGTTTTAGTTTCTAATTTTCAGTTTTCTAGTTGCTTTTTTTCAGGATGGTTTTAATAACTTCATATTATAAAGTAATAGATATAACTGGCCGAATAAAGAAACTGTAACACAGCACTGAACTGTGACTTCACAGGAAGCATTGTAAATGTATAATTAGGTTCTGTGATGGGTAGAAAAGAAAATCCTCCAAACAAGACTCCAAGTACATAATCCAATTCAGCGATGATGAAAAAAGATGTCATCCCATAACCAATTATGATGAAAGCAGCAAGGATGCAACACTTTGTGTTATAGAGTCCCTTAGGGTTCGTCGCCACATGCGTTCGTCACCCAGATAAGCAAACATACACTTAAACACAGATACAATTAGCTGTTATCACACAGATCCTGTGATATTTACCCAGCATGCATATCTGTGTATGTCTATGCATATCACTGTATCATTAGCTCTAACACCGACTCTCATGTAACCACATTATATTGACAACTCTAACCATAACTGTGCCATAAAGATTTCTTATTTGCAGTTTTCTAAGATCTCGTCAAAGTGATTTGACTTTGAGTATGGGTTTATATTGTGCTCTATTTGACTGAAAACTATTTTCTTTAAAATTTGACTTATTACTGCAGTAAAAACTGTAATAGATTTTTATCTCATTTTATTACCCCAAAAATGTCCTAACACAATTATGATATAAAAAAAATGATTGCATTTGCATTGTATTTTTGCGTTAGAATACTTCTGAAACATTGTTCTATCAATGCAGGATTGAAAGATGTGTGAATAAATGGAAATTTTGATGTGTTTGCCTTCAGGGATTTTTGGATCTTAATCTCACAGAATTCAGGAAGGGAGGTGCCAATGTGACAGGCTTCCAGCTCATGAACTACACAAACCCTACTGTCAGCAGGACAATACAAGACTGGCTGGAGTTTGACAGTAAAGACTTGAAAAGTCCCAAAAGGAGGCTCAAGGTGAAGCAAGGTCTTAGTAATATAAATGTGCTTTTAAATGCTCTCACGATGGACTTAAAAAGGAGTGTGCCCTGGTGAAAATACCTTGAATTTCCATTTTGATCCTGCCTGGTTAATGCATTTAAGAGGTGAATTAAATCTTGCTACTTAAACTAGCTACGGAACACATCAGTGTATGCTGGTGACCATCTATGCTGGTCTTTTTAGCAGGGCAAGCGAAAACCAAAGCTTGTGAATAAATTCTTTTGTCCTTTTCCCCTTTTCATTGGGACGTGACATTGGAAAATCTCAGTACACTGGAGCACTCACATATGACGGAGTGACTGTCATGGCCACTGCCTTCCAGAACCTGAGGAAGCAGCGCATTGATATCTCTCGCAGGGGGAATGCAGGAGAGTGTCTGGCTAACCCTCCCGCACCCTGGGGCCAGGGCATCGACATTCAGAGAGCCCTACAGCAGGTAACCAGGCACTTTTTTACACTGAAAGAGAGCTGGCAGAACTGTTACTTTGTCAGAAGAACTGGAGACCTCACAACTGGCTTTTATTTTTGTTACTGACTTGAAAGTCGAACGATGAAATAATGCCCTGTTAGTATATAACCTACCCACAATCAAACATAACACATTAGGGTCATCTTAACATCTAATTTGATTTGATTCAGCCTCTTTATGCAATCACAAACTGCTTTTGTTTCATCCAATATCTGATGAAATTCTTAGCAATCATATAGATGTTGATTGTAAATACATTCAGACAAACTGAAAACAGCTTCTGCGCAGCACTGCATACATATTAAGAGGATGCTGATCAGTTGATTGGACTTCATAGCTTCTTACTGAGCATTTATTTTTTTCAAATAAGTTTCTTATCAAGACCAAAGACAGAGACAATTTTACCACACAGAATTGGCTTTCCAGCTTTTTAAAATGCATTTTTTCTTCATGCAAAATTAGGAATGCACAATTTAGGGGAAAAAAGCTAATTGCAGTTTATTTGTGTATTTTTTTAATCTCCCTTTTAGCTTCTCTTGAGTTTACAACAGTTAGTTTATAAGTGCTTTTATGCAAATATGTAAATCAGGTTTCGCACCTAGTGACGTTCTGTGTGAATGATGAAGGTGAAATAATGAACGATCCGATTATGTGTGATTCTCTCTATAGGTGCAGTTTGAAGGGCTTACAGGACATGTTCAGTTCAATGAAAAAGGACACCGGACCAACTTCACCGTCAGCGTGATGGAATTTGCCCCAAGTGGACCCAAAAAAGTAAATCGAATCATTTTTTTTTCCCTGCTTTGCACACATTTTGTGACCAGCGCATTCCCAATAATCGTACATTCTGACTTCTCACTTGAAATTTTAGAAAACAGATCATGCTTGACATTTTCCTGACATAAATTTGATTCAGAATGATTAACCTGAGGTTGTACCTGAAACTTCAGCACTTGCTGTGATGAAAGCGAATGAAGTGTTAGTCACAGGCAGGCTTAAAGAGCCGCGTATGCATTTCAAGTGATTACAGCTCCTCTTAAGCCGTCAATATGAATATTTAACATTCTAAAAATAGTGGCTCTGAAATTCCTGTGCACTGCTGTGATACTCCTCTCTTCTGCCTGCAGGTGGGCTACTGGAACCAACATGAGAAATACGTGAACACTGCTACTTACAGCAACATGCTCAACGAGACGTTTGGACTGCAAAACAGGACCTACGTAGTCACCACCATCTTGGTGAGTTTTTCAATACAACTCAAGTTGTAATGGAAAGACAGTAAAGTAATAGTTAGATGGGCTTTTTATTGTTATTTTTAAAGCTATTTCTGTTCATCTGTTCTGGTGATGTGTCACGTAAGTGTGAATTACAAATCATCAGTGTCATCAAGATGAAATGTGCATGTTTTCTGTGTGTGTGTGTATGCAGATCAAGCACCATAAATTCATGCCATAGTTTGAACCTATATTACTGTCGGGCTATGAATGGTTACCAATTAATTTAAATAAAATGTTCCATTTTAAATTGCAGCTTGTTTCCTCAGGGTAAAAATATAAAAGATTATTGTGAGTTTAAAATTAAAATAAATCACAGTCAAATATAAAATCTTATTACAAGATCTCAATTACCTTTTCAAAGTATGAATCAGGCTTAAATAATTTAGTGAATATAAAGGGATTTTTTACATGACAAAAAATGACACAAGTTTTACATACAGTAGTAGGTAGATCTACTAAACACACAGAGCTGACAGATGCTGTTGGGTTATAGTTGAACGTCTCTCATCTCAGTTCAATCTGATTGGCTTTTCAGCTTAGCCAACCAGTGCACGAGAAGATTAGAAAAAGTAATGAAAGCGTACAAACAACAAAGCCAAGAATCTCATTTTACATCTGAGCATTTCAATACGCAAATATTTTTATAATGACATGGTTAAGTATAAAGTTAAGACCAACTGATAAGCATGATTTATATTCAAAATAGTAAGCAAGCCTGCTTTGCTTACAGTTTTGTATATCCGCAGTAGTTAGCTTCTCTTTTTGAATGACAACTACTGCCACTTGCTGGTACAGACAGTTATTTCCTCTCTTGCAAATGCAAAACATACTTGCTAGTTGCCATTTCCTGCAGTCTATGTGGTGTGTTCAAGCACATTTTTGGCGACAACACAGTATGCTCTGTTGGTTTGGTGTATCGAGGTCTGTACTTTGCTGGGCCTTCAGATCAACAACTTTCTAGAGCATACAACAAAGACATAAAAAAGCATTAGCAACTGTACTGTCACCATATACATAGTGATATTTTGGTGTTCCTGGTAGGTTATATCACTTGTTTAATGGCTTAAAAAATATGCAAATTCTAAAAAATCGTCACCACATGATCCCTCACTCAGAAGAGTTTGTTCCCTGCCTCTGGGGTGAATCACCATCCTCTCAGGAAGGTGAGAGGTAGTGTGAATCTTTTGAACCCTGCTGGGTTTACTGTTCTGCTCATTACGGACACAGTTTGTGGGCTGACTCAGAGTTTTGAGTGTCTATTAATCTTATTTCAGTGGAACTCCAAAAAGAAATGCCCTCATTCCCTTAAGGATTCTGCTTTGACTGTGGTTAGACAGCTGTACTATTGATTTGTCTTTCATAATAGCCTACAATACTCTAATATTATACCCATGTACAGTATGTGGAAGCACAGATGTGTTTCCTCATACACACATTTCAATGTACTTCTCTTGTTTGTTGTTGAGTGTTTTTTTTTTCTCTTGATGTTGTTCTGTGTTGATGCACAGAACTGAGCTGGAATGCAACTCTTCAATAATATATAAGCTGAGAAATATGCTGGAAATGCAGAAAACATTTGATGTAGCTGATGCAAGATTTTCTTTCAAGCCACTTCAGCTACTCCAAATCATGTAGTTACCAAACAACTAGACTGATCTGGCCCTTGCTACCACATGAAGTAAGAAATGCAAAATTAATTCGTTTTTTATCCTTAGGAGTCTCCTTATGTGATGCTGAAGAAGAACCATGAGCAGCTCGTGGGTAATGACAAATATGAAGGTTATTGTGTGGAGCTGGCTGCAGAGATCGCCAAGCATGTGGGCTATTCCTACAGACTAGAAATAGTAGGGGACGGAAAGTATGGAGCCAGAGACGCAGAGACGATGATGTGGAATGGGATGGTTGGAGAACTAGTGTATGGCGTAAGTAGCTATTATCAGTCTTTCCACTATTCCCTTTATTTTATTTTATTGGATCTCTAGGGTACATTAACAGTCACTTTAGCTTCAAGCTGCGTTTTCTCTATTCCTTGGAGGTCCGGTCTGTAACTGTGACAAAAATCTTTTCTGAAATAAGTAGCAAAGTGATGGCAAAGTTTGCCGCAGAACAAAGAACAGGCACAGTGTGTCCAAACCTCAACGCCTCAGGTTGAACAAAAGGTTTTTTTGTCTCGTATCACTTACGAAGTAGATTTTCTCTACTGTCAGAGCATGTTAATGCAATATAACAAAGAGTCCTAACGAAGGCCAATTAGCAAGATATAATTCATAATAGCAAAACTGAGGTGCATGTGAGGTCGGCTTTTGTACACACACAGTTTCTTATTCTGACTATTTTTACCCTGAGGCTGCAGCATTAGTGGCTTTGGAATGCTAAGCAGTGTCAGATGTAGTCTGTCTTCACTGGGCTAAACGCGTACACCACAGCTCAGTGTTGTCAAACGGCGTTCGTTACATTTCTTTTCTGCTTGAAAAAAATGAGGCATTATTATGATGCACAGAGAGCAATAGCGTATGAGGGATTCTCTTGAGGATGCAGCATTAGAACTGACTCTGTAGTGATTCATAACACTTGAAGTTATTTATATGTTCAACTGCTTCTAAAATGATGGATAAAGCTTTTTGTTGGTTCGCGTTTGATTTGTAATTCCATTGTGTGCTGAAAACCCACAGAGGATCCGCCTTGTTGTATGCAAATTGAATCTTAAAGCCTTGTAAAACATATTCTGAATTTTGATTGCGTCACTTTCTGAGAAGCTGCTGCAAACATGATTGTCACTCTGCCTCTGCGTAATGATGTAATCATATTGTCTCGTAGAAAGCTGATGTAGCTGTCGCCCCCCTCACCATCACTTTGGTCCGAGAGGAGGTCATCGATTTCTCCAAGCCCTTCATGAGCTTAGGTATATCCATCATGATCAAGAAGCCCACCAAGTCCAAACCGGGTGTCTTTTCCTTCTTGGACCCACTTGCGTATGAGATCTGGATGTGCATTGTGTTTGCCTACATTGGCGTGAGTGTGGTGCTGTTTCTGGTGAGTCGCTTCAGTCCGTACGAGTGGCACGCAGATGACGAAGAGGATGGAATGGAGCAGCAGAACCAGAACCAACCACCATCACCAGAACCCAACCAGTCACCGAACCAACACGGTCAGAGTCAGAATCAGCGAGAGGAGAAGCAGGAGAAGCAACCTGAACACACCAATGAGTTTGGGATCTTCAATAGCCTGTGGTTTTCCCTGGGAGCCTTTATGCAGCAAGGATGTGATATCTCACCAAGGTAGGTGGAAATGAAAAAAATTCATCATTATCATATTTTTTTCATCTTCCACTGCTGCTTTTTCGTTTGGCTGGCTCATATTCCACAAACAACATCTGTGATGGAGAAAATGGGTTGTAAAATAAAGATGATCTTCTTAATCGTCTGCTGCATTACACCATCCCTGAACTACATCTTAAATGCAGATCGTGTTGAAATTACATGCATTACATTCAGAATATATTAAAAAGGCACAGGGAGATTTAATTTGAAGTTAAGGTGAAGATTAGATTAACGACTGATTTTTATGACCAAAACAGATACGGTCTGATGCCGAATATATAATATAATATAATTAGGGCTGTCAGTTGATTAAAATGTTTAATTCAATTAATTACATGATGTTTAATTAATCGCTATATTTCACTGTTAAAATACCCACAAAAGTTTATTTAAAGCTATTTTTCTATTAAATTAGAAAGTATCAAGTAGACATTACAAATAGTAGCTTTAGAACTAAATATTTTATTTGATTCAACATAAAATGTAGTACACATAAACATACATAAACTATGGAAGATAAAACATTGCAGTATTTTTTGTTCGTACAGTGAAAGTCATTGGTAGCCAAAACCGAACAGTCTTCAACTACCTTCTATTATGTTCCACAAAAGAAATGTTTGAAACAACTTGAGGGCGAGTGAATGTTGACAGAATTAAAAAATATTTTGGGTGAACTATCCCTTTAATGTTTTTATTATTTTTATTACTTTTTATTTTATTCAATGAAATAGTACTCTAAGTCATTCATGAGTCATTAATTCATTTGATTTGTTCAAATGGCTGATTCATTCACGAAAAGTGAATGGCTCTATATAGTCACCTGTATAAAATGTAAGATGACGTTCAGGTCTGGGGGCGGGGCCAGTGCATTAACTGCATTAAAATATTTTAATGGCACTATTTTTTAATGTGTATTTAGTTAATGTGTTAAACTTACAGCACTAAATATAATATAATAAATAAAATTTCTATAATAAATATAATATAATCTAATATTAGGTAACGCTTTAGTATAAGGACTAATTCTCACTATTAGCTAGTTGCTTATTTGCATGCTTATTATTGGCTGTTTATCAGTACTTATAAAGCACATATTCTGCATCACCGTATTCTACATGCCTAATCCTACCCTATACCTGAACCTAACAACTACCTTACTAATTATTAATAAGCAGAAAAGTAGACAAAAGGAGACTGCAAAATAGTTTTATGAATGGTTGCAAACATATATTTATATTTGTTTTAGGCTGTATAATTCTTAAGCTACACATTTAAAACCTTTTTGATTCCATCCTATCTGTTTGACTGCACTGACTGACGCTTGTTCAGTTTTTCTGTCGCTAGCATTAGTCATGAGGGAAGTGTAACTATAGGTTAGGGAAGTGCTGACACCCCTGATAGGGTCCTCTAGCCTCATTATGTGCAGATTGGCCTTGAGCCTCTGGGTGTGCTGGCTCCTCTGCTAGTGTTTGACATTTTGGTTGGACATGTATATCCTTGGCTTGAGGGAAGCAAGCAACACACTCAAATTAGATTACACTGCCAGAGAGCGTTCCATGACAGATGTGATTGTCTGCGCCAGAGCACTCAGCCTGACAGTGTTTCTGCATGCTAGCTGAGGACTTCCGTGGAAAACTCCATCACATCTCCCCTTTGAGCTAAAGGAGGAAGGCTGAAGTTCTGGGCAGGCATGAGGCTATTATGAAATCATTAGAAAGTCCTTGATAGCGCGCAGTGTGTGAGGGAGGTCAGTTGGTTTTCATAGTTGTGAAGCCCTAGATTGAACTGACATGGTGCTGAATCATCATGTTCTTTTTACCTAAGGCCTTCAGACAGTGATAGGGAAACACGTCCGGTCTTTCATGGCCTCCAAGAGTGTATTTCATAGAGTTCTTCAAATTATTATAATTTTTTTTTTAGAACATTTTTGTTAACTGATATACTGCAGGGGGGAACGTTGATCCTGGAGGGGGCACTCTCCTGCAGAGTTTAGCTCCAACCCTGAAAAACCCTGGGAAGAAAATACCTAACTGCATCCTAAAGGCCTTGATTAGCTGGTTGAGGTGTGTTTGATTAGGATTGGAGCAAAACTCTGCAGGGACATCAGCCCTCCAGGATCAACGTTCCCCATCCCTAATATGCAGTAAAGATTATTAATCCTTAAAAATAATTATAAAACATACAGTAGCTAAATCATGAAGCAGCAATAAATGTGCAATACTATATAAAACTTCTTATTAAGCAGTTATTTCTTAATCTAAATGGCTGATATTGTTGTTGTTATATATCAACCATATAGATCAAGAAATAACTGTTTAATAAATATAACATCAATATAATTATAAAAATATGAATATAATATTTTTCTTATTTAATTATTGAATATATTTTTCTTGTTGCTATCATTGTTATAATGAATGCCATTATTTGTATTAAACAATTGTCTCTTGTTCTAAATTATATTATTTTATATTACTGTTACAATTATATTATTTGTTACATATAAGTTTAAAAGTTTAGAATTCTGGCCCATTGCTTATCAGAGAACAAATGGCTGTAACAAATTGTAACAAATAGTAGTTATGTAAACAATGCATTAAATCCCTAATAAAGTTACTTTAATTGTGAACAGGTGGTCATATTAGAAGGTGCATAGGCAGGTTTTTTCTGTAAAACAAGACAAAAAATAGTGATTAAGAAAATGAATTTGCACAGCTTTGAGCATGAGTTCTTGTGTTGGTGGGCAGTTATATCCTTAATACTTTGAACTTCTTCATATTCCCTCGAGATGTTACATAAAGGTATTTTTTGGATTGTGAGGCTATTTGTCAGCCATTTCAGAAACCACTTTTTTTTTTAAAGTGTTTTTGGTAATGAGGATTGTGTGGGCCAGACAGAAGACACCAGGCTGCTTACAGTATTTATCTGTGACAGGAAGCTTGTTTGTCCTCGACAAATGTCAGAGCTGCCACTCAAGAGCTCTGACTGTTCACATTGTTATTCACTCCAGCTCATCTGCACTATCGTTTCATAAAACTCTGTTACCTCATCTAGCCTCTCTGGTTCCCTGATTAGTTTCTGATGAGGTGCTTATGAAGGGATTTCATTAATTCATTATTTCTTACAAAGGTGGCAAAAACAAAGTCTCTTTGACGTCTCTCGAGACAGATAGCAAATAGAGGAGCTACTGTAAGCATGCGGGCAATCAAAGCAATTAACTCGGTTTGGGCTATGCCGTAATCTGAAGTCAGGGGGAGATGGCACAGATGATTAGCAAGCAGCAAAATGTGAGCAGAGAATTACTGAAGCACAGCAGCCTGACACAACTCTGATGCTATATAAATTAATAACTCCACGATTGCTGCTCTTCATTTAGTGGTTCACCCAGAAGTGGGAATTGCAGACTGTTTACTATGCATGTAACTCACTATCACTGTCACGTCCACTAGCATCAACACTGTAGCATTTCATAGCACATTTGAGTGTTGCAGCAGCTAGGCTACGTAAACAGTGTGCTTATGTGACCTGTCTTTTTAGACTGTGACTGCTAAAAGCCACCTGTTAGTAGAAACCATCCGTGTTCATCTGCATAAATTCTTTATTTGAGACACGCATATTGAGCTGTGTAGCGTTAATTGGGTCATTCATTCATTAGTGTGATTTATTTCTCTGCTCTGCATCATTGACTCTTACATTATTTTAATTAAAGATAAAGTAACACACCTGTTGAAGGACAAACAGTAAGTACTAGTTCTATCTATGTGGTGTAGACGTATGCAGTGTAAATAATGGGTTATTCTATTCAAGCATTAATGGCAAGCAAAGCCACTTATACTGGTGAATGGCCATGTGTGAGGTTATAGTACATTAAACAATGATCATGTGACATTTTCATATGCTAGGTGACCTGTAAATGTGTGAATTATTTTTTCTCTGGTCCTGTCTGTTATTTCTATCTATCTATCATTCTGTCTGTCTATTGTTCTGTCTGCCTGTGATTCTGCCTATCTGTCATTCTATAGTCTATTGTTTTATTTGTCTTTCTGTCTGTCACCCTATATGTCATTCTGTATATCATCATGTCTGTCCATCGCTGTGTCTGTCTGTCACCCTGTCTGTATGTCTGTCTGTTGTCCTGTCTATCTGTTATTTTGTCTGTCTGTGGTCCTGTCTGTCTGCTTTACGGGAAACATTCTGTCTGTCGTTTTGTTTGGATGTTGTGCTGTGTATCTGTCATTCTGTCTGTCTTTCTATCTTTCTTTGTGTGTATATATTGTATCGATATTCATATATTACTTATATGTCTTATATTTTTTACATTTTATTTCATCATAGCATGTAGCACACTTTTGCAAGCAAAGAGTAAAATCTGAATGCATTTTAGTCTAGATGTAGTTACAACATCTACCAGCAGGAGCTAACTTTGCTACGCCAAATCTTGACGCCTTCGAAAATAAAGTTATTTTAGCCATAGGTGTTTTCAGTAAAACCCAATTACGTTAGACAAAATGACCTCCACTGAACTATTACTGTTAAAATTGCTCACATGAGGAACGGTGTAGATGTGACTCCTAGGAAAGCTGTCGCATAAAGGCCAGATGAATTTTCCAATGATTTAAATTGGCCTGGAGGCCGATGATCTGTCTGTTCACACCTGCTGAAGAATAATCCAAGTGCGCTCCAGGATATGAGCGTGTAGAAATGAGTGTGTGACTGAGAAACAGAGCGAGTAGTAACCCTGAGGAAGCTATACATGTTGTGCGCCCTAGGAGCATTATTTGAGATGTGGAGTGTGTTTTTTTTGTGTCTCTGTGTTTGTTTGCGCGGGGTCAGACCATCAGGCTCTGCAGCGAGCATGACAGTTCAATCCAAGCGCCGTGGTGCCCCCTTCCTCCTGCGGGCCTCCAACTGTCACTTCCACTTTGTCCAGATTCCCTTTCCACCACACAAAAATACTCTCCCGTTTACAAACACTTCCATACGCAATGACACCAGCAGGTCACGTACAGATTACGTTTAGGTCACACATTTAGGTCACAAGCACATTAGTGTAATTTCACAATACAAACACACACACATAGAAGCCTGGAGGAAAGTCTCGCTCGGGCCTTTCCCACTGTCGAGGTGACCTTGCCATTCTAAATGTTTGGAAATATTCTGCAGTGTTTAACAGAACTGTGACACTAGAGACGATCGGCATGTCACAACGTTCCCAACAGCAGCCATCCGAGTTTCTGTAATGGAACAGACATTTTGCAGCATTACAATGTGGAACGACAAGGAGACTTTTATTTTTAGTTTGTTACAGCTCTATTGTGAGTCGTTGTGTCTCCATGGAGACCTTATTGAGGGTGTTTGAAAGAATGTTTGTCCATGAGAACCTTTTACTTTGCTTTCAGTGCAGAAGTGACCCATATTCTATGGATTAGTTTGATAATTCATCTGGAGTATTCATTAGGGCATTTGCACTGCCGGTATGTGCAAGTTGCTTGTGTTCAAATACTTGTAATGGTGTGCTGTGGTCTCGAATGAGGAGGCAAATTCCTCAAAGTTTTTTTTAATCAAATGTAAATTCACTAAATATATTAAATAAACGTTACTTACACTATCAGACAATAAAAAAAAATCTATTTTATATTTTAACATTAACAGTGTAATTAACATTCAAGTCAAGTATAAATCACATTAAGTGTTTTTAAGCATTTTACATTTATTCCAAAATAATAACTTAAGGCAGTAACAATTTAAACAATATATTTGATTTGTGAACTTATGTTTAGCTATTCTTTTTAATAGTTAACTTTTATTTTGAAAAATCAGATATCAAATCTTAGTAAACATTGGTCACAGACACTGATATTTATTTACTTTAAAGTGTGATTACTCACTAAAAACTCCCACAAATAATAATAATAAGACATTTCAAGTCATATTTTGATGTAACAAAGTAGTTACAGTATATATAAGTGTGTGTTGTTTACGTTTTTAAATTAGTCTTCCCATTTACGCCGTTATATATTGTTTATTCAGACTGATTTACAAATGTGAAGCCCACACAAACACAAAAAGGTGGGATTTATAGCATGAACCAACCACATAACCAATCATTATCCAATCATATCGCAAATGTAGGCATTGGTTCTTCTTGCATGACTTTAACTCATTCTCACTTACCCCATACCCCCCCACCAAACCCAACACACGCTTCAATGAGGTCTGGCAAATATATATTTAAAAAAAATGTCTCAATTGGGTCAGGGAAGGTGAGAGAGACTCTTAATCCAACTTTACTTCTTTACCTGCTGGTATCGATGTTGGACAGTGTTGTTTAGGTAAACAAGCGATTTATACACCTTTTATTGGTGGATTTTGTAATATTGGCATTGTGTGTTTATATAT
>JAUMHE010000032.1:3539683-3564807 GCA_032359235.1 Enteromius mattozi | reverse complement strand
ATATATATATATATATATATATATATAGACAAGATTTTTTTGTCGTGATAATGTTTTGTTTGGAAACACTCTATTGACTTTGATGGTTATGAATGTAGACGTACCTCACAAAACTCCTGCATTCGTCAGTTTGACAGAGTGAATGGAAGTCAACTTCGTATCACACTTCTTACAGCTGAGCGGACATGTGAAAATAGGGAGAAAGGGCAGGTGAGAGAGACAAGGAAGATAAGCAGTGTACAACAGAATGAGAGAGACAGTTTGATGTGAGGTAGGCAGTGAGTTAAGCGAGGTTTGTACTTTACTGTCGTTTTCCTCTTTTTCATTCATTTGCGTTATCTCTCTTGAGCTACTGTAAGAGATGTAAGATACTTCACATTTTTTTCCCATAATGCAGAACACAGAATCAGAATGCAAATCTCACAAAAAATAAATATTATATATTTAAAAAGCAAATCTCACAAAAAAAGAAATAAGAATAAAATAAAAAAAGTATTACAGTTCCTACAAAAATATAAAGCAGCTGTTTTCAGCATTGATAATAGTTAATGTTTCTTGAGCACTAAATCAGCATATTAGAATCATTTCTGAAGGATCATGTGACAATGAAGACTGGAGTAATGATGCTGGAAATTCAGTTTTGAAATTAATAAAAGGAATACATTTATCTTAAATTGTTACTATTTGATACTAAATTTTTGATCAAAAAAATGAGTGAGCACCAGATTTCAAACTCTTAAACAGTGTATATATTTTTATTTTTCCCCTAATAATTTTTTTTACTGTGCTCTTGACATTATAAAGAGTGTGTGTAAAATAATTGAAGTAGATAGTAGTTCTCTTAATGGCATTGAAGTTGACAATACTAAATAATGTAGACTTCTATTAGTAGCATGAGCTATGATTTCTGTTTTGGATCTTTATCTGATATTCAATATCTGACATGTATTAACATTCAGACAATGTTCCAACAACGTCCCCTTTGTAATGCAGGACATTTTGCTTCCCTATAAATTTCGAAGTGGTTTATTGGCCCATTTAATATAACTGATAATATCATTGGAAGCTGTGAATAGAATATATTTCCCTTGAAAGTGAAAAAGGGTGGAATTGTGCGCAGCTTGCATTGGAGAGTAGAACTTTAGTGCAAGCTCGGCAGAACAGGATCTTTGATTAAATTTAAGACTTTCGTTCAAAGGGAACGCTGAAGTAGGTTTTTAATGTTTGAGGCACTGAGATCAATAGACATGTATTGAGAGATCACAGATCAAACCAGGCTGTGTCTTCTGGACAAAAACAAGGTTATGCCTTAATTTTTTATTATTATTATTTACACAAGCAAGTTAATTTTGCCTAACAATTTCAGGGAGGCTTTTTCTTTCCATACGTTTCATTTACTCAGCTTAAAAATCCTGACTTATGCATTACTTGAATCCATGAGAACAAGCTGTTTTCTCAATTTAAATCACTTTGATGTTGATTTTATTGCAACATTGAATATATCCAAAAAGAAGAAGAAGAAAAAAACAATCTGCATTTCTTTGGCCTGTTTTTAAAATACTGGGAATCATTCTTGCATACCAGCAGCTCTCATAAACTGCTTGTAATTTCTGAAGTGTGGCTTTAAAAAAAATGCTATTTTCTGAGAATGTGTGCATATAACTGTAGCTTATTCCATTTGAATGCAATTTTAAGGAAAGCAACACAATTTTACAGTGTATTTCTAAAATGTTTATTGTAACCGCAGGAGTCTTCCAGTCTTTCATTGAGCTCATATAAGTGATGTTTTAGACATTTTGATGATAATTAAATTCTGCAGTACAGAGGCTGAAAATGACTTTGCATTTATTTAAACCCTGATCAGGATCTGATTTATAAAGATATCAACCATTAAGAAGCCCTTTCTTCATCATATATGCCTGCTGATAAAGTAATGAATTTATTAATTAATCGTTATCTTTCCACTTTGTGCACAGCTAGGAATTAAAACCATATTAGAAATGGGACTCTTCATTATGAGTTTAATTTGATAGAGATCGCTATAATATCTTCTGTTAACCACCTGTGTATTTTCCCCCCACAGATCTCTCTCTGGTCGGATAGTTGGAGGTGTGTGGTGGTTCTTCACTCTGATTATCATCTCCTCCTACACAGCCAACCTGGCTGCCTTCCTCACTGTGGAAAGGATGGTGTCACCCATTGAGAGTGCAGAGGATCTGGCTAAGCAAACAGAGATTGCCTATGGGACTCTCGATGGAGGATCCACCAAAGAGTTCTTCAGGGTAAGAGGAAAGTACTTTACTATAATCTCAAACTGTGCAACAAAGGTTACTTTTATCTGTACCCTCATAGATTGTGCCTTAGCTATGTACCTAAAATAAACATGCATATTAGTACATTAAGATAGCAATATACATTTATTTCAGGATTAATTTTTTTAAATCAAAATCTTTTGTAACTTGCCAATTTTGATCAGTCTGACTTTATTATATCCATCCTCAGAGATCGAAGATCGCAGTGTTTGAGAAGATGTGGTCCTACATGAAGTCTGCAGAGCCTTCTGTATTTGTGAAGACGACAGACGAAGGTGTGGTGCGGGTGAGGAAGTCCAAAGGGAAGTATGCTTATCTGCTGGAGTCCACAATGAACGAGTACATTGAGCAGCGCAAACCATGTGACACCATGAAGGTGGGAGGAAACCTGGACTCAAAGGGCTATGGGGTAGCTACACCCAAAGGATCTGCCCTGAGGTACATCTAAGCCTCCTTATAGTTCAGAAATGTGTTCTTTTCTGACTGATTATGATTCAACAAAAGTCTGAGAGTTTACACTGGAGAGATGAGAGCATTAGACATACATGCAGCTGAAGTTTGTAGATGTTATCCTGCTGGTTAAACTGGGTTAGGAGGAATTAAGTATCCAAAGAAGTATCCATTTAATGTCAAAAAAGCACACTTCAGCTTTAAAAGTAATTTAGAAAGTAATCTAGATGCATATTATATATATATATATATATATATATATATATATTAGATCTTATACATTATTTATTATTGAAAGATTTCTTTTTATTAAATCGATGCATTATTAATGTTAAATTACCTAAAGTTAAATTAGACTTTGTCTTTGCTATAAAGTTCGAGCTTATCGTTTTTCAAAGAAGCATCTCCTCTGTAACCTCTCATTTTGTGCTGACTGGAATTAGTTATGATTGTGTGTGTTTATGTTCTGTACCATCAACTCTCATCAGCAAATTTGTACTCTTGCGTCTTAAAATTCCATCATCAAGTCAAACATTTTTAATGTTTATGTGTAAATATCATGTCTCGTACTTTTGCATCTCACTGCATTGACTATATGCTTTCCAGTACTTCTTTTCTTTATAACCTTTATATCAAAGAACACATCCTTGCAAAGCATTCTGAGCACAACAGCCCACAAAACTCATCGTGTTTTTCTTTAAATTCTGAATCTGAATTAAATAAGAGAGTTGTGTCTGTAACAGACACAGACTATAGGAGACTACATTTAACAATATATTATTGCTCACCAAGGCTGCATCTATTTGATCAAAAATACAAACAATAACAGTAATATTTTGAAATTTTAAAATGTAATTTATTCTTGTGATACAAGAAGCCATTGCTTCAGTTTCAGTGTCACATGATCCTTCATAAATGATCTAATATAATGATTTGGTGCTAAAGAAACATTTCTTATTATCAATGCTGAAAAACACTTTATATTCTTGTGAGTTACTGTGAAATTTTTTGTTTATTAATGCATCCTGTACATATTGATTTAACAAAAATGAGGCACACACAGATACTTAAAGGCAATACTATTAAACTGAGCTTTTCACTTCTAGAAAACAGAGCAGTTCCAGTCTAGAGCTAGTAAGCATAAATCAGAACATTGACTTTTTCACCATCTTTCTCTTAAAATCTCCTCTCATGTGCTCCATTTTAGATGTTGAGATGGTCTTACCCATCATTATCCTTCCTGACATCCTTGTTGTCTTGTGTACCCTGTAGATTTCAGATTAATGTTCATGGATGAAGTCTGGCTTTGTTTTAGTCATCCATAAGCACACCGGCCTCTTTCTCCCCCAGTCTCTCGGGGTGCAGAAAGAAGTCACGTATTTTACCGAGACAGGCGCCTCACAAGTGAGAAAGGGCCGTATTAAGAACGCTCTGGGTTTGATTGCAGCGGTGGGATTCCCAAAATACAGAACATACAGTGTCCTTCAACCGCAACCACAGCGTAATAGATTATCCAGAGCTAATCTACAGAAATATTGACTTAATCTGGCAATCCTCTTACCGGACCATGCTGTGACAAAGGCCTTAAATCCAGAGCATTGCTAATTCGTCCTGTTTCCTCGCTCACAATCCGGGTCTCGCTTGGTAAAATCTCTCATAATTTGGTCACGGTACATTTTTTTTTACACTTTAGCGCAACACAAGACAACTAATATTACATCAACAAGCCCAGCAGAGCCAGGCACACAGTCAGATCAGTTTTATGTTCTGTTCACTTCCTCTACGACTTAATAGACTCACTTTTATTTGACACAACCTCTGCCTCGCCGTATCATATCACCAATGCTGACCCAGCTTATTTTATTATCATTTCAAGAAACCCAGTAAACCTGGCAGTGTTAAAACTGAACGAGCAGGGCCTGTTGGACAAATTGAAAAACAAATGGTGGTACGACAAGGGAGAGTGTGGCAGCGGAGGAGGTGATTCCAAGGTCAGCCCCAATATGAGCTATCCGGCGGGTAACCACCAACCTTGGGAGGGTAACCGGCAACTTCAGTTAACGAACACCTCGGCTGCTATTGTACGCTAATTGAAAATATTTCTACCCGAAGTGGTTTATATAATGAAATTGGGACGTTAAATGATTGGCGGTCAATTATAGCCACCAAACTCGAAATTGTGCAAATCCGAGTGTTTCCGATCTCTTGCCGGTTACCCAAAGTGATATAGTAATACACATCTTGCCGTAGGGAGAAAGGTCACAAAGCTAGATGGAGTATTAATGCATATCACTTTGGCAGTGACAGTTTTCAAACTCTGTGACTGTGCTGTTCTTTCTTTTTTTTCCTGTTTTTGTTTTCTTTTCTATTTATCTGTAGACATTTAGAACACATCAAAACGTAATTATGGGTGTATGTTTGCTTAAATGCTGAATAACATAAGATAACATGGGTAATGTTATTTATGTTATTTTCCTGGTTGAAGAATCCCCGTAAACCTAGCGGTGTTGAAACTCAATGAGCAAGCCGTCTTAGACAAACTGAAAAACAAATGGTGGTACGATAAGGGGGAGTGTGGAAGCAAGGACTCCGCCAGAAAGGTCAGTTCACTCATTGGTCCTTTCCCTCACTTAGAGATCCAGCTTTAGCGCTTTAGTAAAGGCCCTGTCCTCTTCTCTCTCAGACACGCGCCACAGCCAACGCTCTGTCTCCAATCTGCCATTTACCCAGAGACTTGTGCGCTCTGTCATCATGTTGCTGTCTGGCCCTTATTACTTCCCACATTACAAAATAGACGTGATGCTTGTGGTGTATTTATAGAAATAGGCAATGTGGGGTTTTTTTCTTCACTCACTTCAATGCTTCTGCATGGGCACTTGGATCTTCGCTTGCCGCTTTTACAAATTATTAAGCTTTTCTCGCTCATTAGTTCTCATTCACTGTGTCCGTATGTATTTGTGCATAAAACTTAAATGCAAACCTCTTCAATTGTAAATCATGCATTCATCAATAAATTCACACACTTAAGGATTAAAGTTTGAGGATAAAAGAAGTTGAAATCTTGGGTTTGCAAAAATCTCTGGATTTAGCTTTTATTATATTATATTATATGCATTATATCTTTTCATAAATAATTGCAACTAAATGCATTGTAAGGTTTCTTTGTCATGTTTTAATGCAGTTTGCGTTTTAAAGGTGTAACAATAAATAAATGTGATCACATTTATTCATGAGATCCTGAAATGCATTATTAGCTGTATTATAAGCCATAATAAATGCATTAAAAATACTTTTATAATGCATTATACATAAAGGCTGTGAGTCAAGTGTTACCTAGTTTATATAAAATATAAACATAAAAGTTTATAAATGTGTGCATTAATACAGTATATAAAAGTCTATTAAAATTCAGTGTACTGTAATTGTTTTAAATCATCACCACAGTTGGATTTAATCATTTCTTCTTATATATTCATCCTGTTTTTCTGGTAGTTACCCAAAAAGTACATCAATAATATTTATTTTTACATTTGAAATACATCTTAGAAGTTAAAACTGTTAATAAGATTAATACATGAAGAGGATGATAATGAATATTAACCTATACTGAAAAAAACAGCGTTAAACAGTAGCTAAATTATTTTTAGCTATTGTTTTGAATTATGCCAATTTCAGATGCATATTAACTTCATTCAGTTAGCCTGTTGAATTTGTACATGAATTTATAGACGCAAAAAACAAAGACCTTGCATTCTAGCAAAATTTTATCAACACGTTTTATGGACAATGCATTTGTATACATTTAAAATCAATATAATTTTAAAAGCGAAAACAAACTAGTATGAAAATATGAGTAGTAGTTGTTCGGTGTTATTTTCTCTTCACGGTATCAGCTGTTTCCTAAACTCCTCCTCATAACAACAGCGACATATAAAACCCAAAGCTATCCATCTATCTCAGCATGAGTAAATGGCAGTCTGGAGAGAAAAGTGTTGCCATGAAATGCCCTCTAACTGGATTGCTCTTCCCCTTAAGAGTCCTTCAATGCTGTCTCTGTCCAAAGACAATGTGCATGCCAATGGATGAGACCTCAATACGGTCGCCAAACAGATGCATGTCATTGACTCCCACCACCCCTGACATGACGTCTCTGCCACCAGAGACAGAGAGAGATGCCAAAGGCTCTCAGTTATGACCTTTGGACGAGAAACCCTAAAACACAGAATCAAGAAATTTCATAAACAAGACCTGCATAGTCACATACAGTGGTGGCCAAAATGAATGTATTTTCACCAGCTAAAAATTATTTTATGTCAGTTATTTCTTTCTTTTTTGCTGTAGTTTTTTTATTAACAAGACCTGCGTGGTTAGAAGAACTATGGCAAAGTTTCGTAGATGCTTCAAGAAACCTACCTGGAAAGCTTGCTGAAAAACTATGTGCAAAAGCTGCTTTAAACACAAAGGATGGTCACACCAAATGGTGATTTAATTTAGTTAACAGAAGTTAACTGATAAAGATTTTTGACAGCATACTCATTTTACAGCATTTTACAGCGGTACTGTAGCAGTGCTGGTAGGTTTCTTGAAGCATTTTGGAGACTTTGCCACAGTTCTTCTGGATTTAGTCTGTCTCAGTTCTGTTTCTTCATGTCTTATAAGACGGACTGGATGATAATGAGATCAGATCTCTGTCTGTTGTCAGTGCAAACAAAAATCTCAATGGATTATTAGAATTAAAGGAAAAATCAATGCTTGGAAATGAACTTATATTTCTTACTGGCACACTACAGCAAGAGATAGAAATAACTGACTTAAAACCATTTTTAGCTGGTGAAAATACTATTTTTGTAATAATTTTTTGCCACCACTGTACCTGCATGGTTTAAATAAAGCACTATATATTTTATGTAGAGGTATAGATACAGTTAAAATGTAAAAAGGGAGTTTTATTGATTTGACTGATATTTTTTTATACAATATTATTTTTTTTAGATTTATAATGCTTTGTTAAACGTTAAACCACTATGCAGAGACAGCCAGAATTTACTAAAAGATTAATGTTTGTTCCAAGCTTGCAACTTACGCATGCATTTGCATGATTTAGGCAGTTTTTTTTATTTTTATTGCAGAGCCATTTTACATACTGCGACAGTATGAATATTATGAGTTTTCAGTTTAAATATATAGTGAATGAATAAGTATCTAGCTTTTGTTTATGTGTACATTATGTCTTAGATCTGTAAATATCATTTTGTGAGTAGCTGTGATAGAAAGAGATAATGTATGTTTGTTGCTCTGCTGTAGATGTGTTTGTGTGACAGATCTCAGTGCGAGTGTTTGATTGTCGTCTCTGCTCTGCAGGATAAGACCAGCGCTCTGAGCCTCAGTAATGTGGCTGGAGTTTTCTACATTCTGATTGGTGGGCTCGGGCTGGCCATGCTGGTGGCCCTGGTTGAGTTCTGTTATAAATCAAGAATCGAGTCTCGGAGGATGAAGGTGTGTAAAAACCATGATAATCCACCCCGTTCTGCAGCTACAGCCCAGTATAGTGCAATATTTAGATCCGTCCATATTTAATTATGGGCTTTGTGTTTGGCACTTATAATGTTTTATAACTGCTATCGTATACTGACCTCACTTCCTCTGGGGGATTTGGCAGAGGAACGTGTTGGCATTTAAGAGGTAATTGTGGGTGGGTGTAAACATCATACCACCCACTGCGCCTCTCTCTAATCCTAGAGCACATTTCTCTAGAACGCTTACAAAATTAAGAAGAATACAGGGACTTATATAGATTTAATTACTCACAAACCCATGTGGTGACTCATAATTTTCATTTAAGGTCCTTCAAAGGCAAATCTAAGTAATTTTTAAGACATGGTTTATGAAACACATGGTGTTTCCTAAATATATTTTTCTGACAGCATCCAGGGACAGCAATTTTTAAATGTAATAGATTATCATGATTACTTTCCACATGAAATGGCTAAGGTAGAGTTTGCTTTTATGTGTTGACATGAGTCCAAAACAGGACGCTTGGGAATGGGACGTATCAAAATAGACCTTATAAGTTTTGTGGAAAATGCAAAAATTATTGTCAGTGTGGTATAGTGTTGTTTTTGTATCAGGTTAATTTATGGGCAAAAACATACACGTTTTGCAGAAGAAAAAAAGCCATTCAGGTTCAGTAAAACATGAGGGTTAATAATAACAAAATTGTAATTTTTAGTAATAAGTCACCCAAAAATAAACATTTGAAAATAAACATTTGTGGAACATTTACTCACCTGGCCATCCAAGATGTAGATGAACTTGTTTATTTATCAGAAATGTAGCTTTAGATCACTTGCTCACCTGTGGATCTTCTGGAGTGAATGGGTGCCGTCAGAATGAGAGTCCAAACAGCTGATAAAAACATCTAAATAAAGTGTTATAAAATCCATCTATTGTTGTCCTTTTGCATCAAAATCCACTGGAATTTTTTGTTTAAAAGTGTTTTGGACTGTTTTCACTCATAAACAGTGCTAGATCTGTACGTATTTCTCTCCTGATTCAGAAAAAAAATACTTTTCACAATAACACAGACTCATCTGAAGTTAAAAATGTTATTTTGGATATTTTGTTATAAACACACAGCTTTTTGTGATGGCACCCATTCACTCCACAGGATCCGCTGGTGAGCAAGTGTTGTAATGCTAAATTTCTCAGAATCTAATTACATCTTTGATAGACTGAGGGGTGAGTAAATATTTAGCAGATGTTCATTGTGTGAACTATTCCTTAACATGTTACACCACTAAATTTGTTTACCATGTATTTTGTGTCACACCCTCTTCTTCAGCGACATGCCACTTTTCTCTGTTCATTCTTCAAGTGTTAAGACATTACAATCACAGAACAGCCACATTTAGAATATCACAGCAACAAATCGTTGTTGCTCGCAGGCCAATTAGTCTGCATCAGCCCGAGCAACATAATCCCCAGCAATCCACTGAAGTGTGCTGGATTTAAATCATTTATTCGTCAAGGATGTACAAGCCAACATCCACATCATTAGCTCCAGTTTCAAGCCTACAGGGTTTCATTATGTAAAATTGCTACATGAGAGAGTGGCTCCGAGTTAGTGTGGCACTGGTCTCATCATTGTCGCACTTGATGGCTGTTATTTTTCACCATTTCTTATCATGAATCATTGCCCACACTGGCTGGAGCAAATCCTCAGATCAAATGAAATGTGTTTATGCGTAATTGAGGTCAGAGCTGGCGCGAACAGTTAGCCTGCTTTAAAACTGCACCCCATGTGCAACGCTTTGCAGTTTGTGCTGCAATGCCTGCGCTGTGTGCTGTCTGAGCAGTTTTTTTGTGTTGCTTTTCTCCTAGCAAATCATTGATGCGGCCATGCTCAGCTCCACGCTGACTAGGATGGGCAGCGGAGGTGAGAACGGACGCGTGATGGCCCATGACTTCCCCAAAGCGGCACAGACTCTGCCATGTATGGGCCAGGCAGCTGCCATGGGCCTCAGCACCACTGGGATGTAAACAGCCATCAGCCTCTCGGAGATCAGGGGAGATCAGGGGACATTAGGAGACCGATGGAAAGAGTGGGAGAGGACATGAGAGACACTGCAGAGTACCACTCACCTGCCACTGAAGTACTGCCAAATGGATCCATGGAAACACTCTGGGCTCCAAATCAAATTAGATGAGGGAGGAAAATCACTTTTCTAATATTAAGATGTGTTTTTTGTTTTTTGGAACTTCTCCGGTGCAATAAGGAGACCATGCGTGAGGTGTTTTTGTATGAAGCATCATTTTTGACAAAACTGATAAAATACTCATAAAATACTGACAATTGAACTGCAGTGTTTCCCCCCAAATCACAATTTCCAATTGTGCTCATTTTATTCTTTTCATCTGCCTTATGATATATCGTTGATACACATCTCTGTTTGAAGAACATTTTTGCCCAAAGTATTCTTTAACCATAATTACATCATTATTTATTAAATAGTTAAATAGCTCACAGAAAAAAGAAAATTTGCTGTCTAACATGGAAACAAATTCAATTCAAATTCTGCATTGCATCACTTGCATCACCGTGAATGGGTGCCGTCAAAATGAGAATCCAAACAACTGATAAAAACATCTCAGTAATTCACAAGTAATCCTCGTGACTTCAGTCCATTATTTAATGTCTTGTGAAGCAACACGCTCTGTGTTTGTAATACATTCTCATTCTGATGGCACCCATTCACTGTAGAGGATCCATTGGTGGGCAGGTGATGTAATGCAAAATTTCTTTAAATCTGTTTTAAAAAGCAATTTTCCCCTTTTGCATGAACTGTTGCTTAAAAGGAGAAGTGTGTAATTTCTGATTCAGATTGGACAAAAATAATGACCTCTGTCTGCCATTGGTTGGACAAATAGTCCTGTACTAATCTCAAAATTATAAGATGTGCACTATAAAGTGCTTACTATACAGACTTTGAGTTAAAGGGATAGTTTACGATAGTTAAACGAAAATTTGTTGTTTATCTGCTTACCCCCAGGGAATCCAAAATATAGGTGACTTTGTTCCTTCAGTAGAACATGAACGAAGATTTTTAACTCAAAGTCTGTCAGTCATATAATGCAAGTCAATGGGCTCAAAAGAACAAAAACCATAAAAGTTTTGAACGAGGAGCAAATAAGGACAGAATTGAATCCTTTTAACATTGAAAAAGTTACACACTTCACCTTTAAGAAACAATTCTGTATGAAATTAAATGTTTGTTTGATGTCGTCCCACGAAAAGCTAGGAAGTGTGCTACATCAGTGTGTCAGCTTCATTGCACAGTCTACAAATGTCTTCCTTTCCAACCGGTTTGATTGGCAAGCCTCTCTAGGGAAGGTGAGTTCTTCCATAGGTTCGGAGAGGCTGATTACCAGTCCTGTCATTGTTACTGCTATAGCTCACAGTCTCACCCTTCACTTACCAACACTTTGGATCAATCACCGCTTTTCCCGTCCATGCTGCTCAATAGAGTCTGAGAGTTAAAGACGTCAGAGAGAGAGAAAAGGGGGTACAGGCTACGCAGATCCATGTTTTGTTACTGTTTTGCCACTTTCATTCTGTCTTCCTTTCTTGGTTTACATGACATTTTTCTGTTGAAGTAGCTGATGATATGTATAGTACATCATTCCCACACTCAACCGCTAATGAGGTCCGTATATCAACAAATTCAAGGGCAGCATGAGCACCCAGGAGACCGCCGACTTAGAAGCCCTAAAACGTATGTTTGTAATATTGTCATTGTAATAACAGTTGAAATGTTGTGTAAACACCAATTCCATGAAAAGTTTTTTATGGAAATCTGCCTAATAGCTGACACACGGACAACAACGTAAATTGCTCATGCTGTGAGATTAATAGGGTGATTTAATAGCCTGACTCTAACAGTCCATTTGAGAGGAACAAAGCTTGGTGGCGATGGCTTGTTTGCTTCAGTCGTTGCTTTATGCTGTAATAAAATGAACCCACTTTTGGATACATAGACAGGCAACAAATGATGTCAGTAACTGATGATGATATTCAAACCTAGTGAATCTTAAACTGAGACTTACTTTTTGAATTTCGAGGTGCCACATCTGGCCTTGTGCTTCTCTACCAGACTGATTCAAGCACATGTGAGGTGGAAGATCACAATGGAAGAGATGAACTCATCAGAAACTATAAACGAGCACAGAGGTAAAACTGAATGTCAATACTCTAAGCACAAGATCTTCATTCAGCCATTCAGGAGAGCTTTTCTCTGTTTGTACCCTTCCTCAATACTTTGCCACTGGACCTTCAGCGGTTCTTACATCGTCTGTCCTTTTTATTGCTGATTCCATTTGTACAAATAGAGAGAATCAACCATAACGTGGAACATTTGTGCTGACAAAACGTTGCTTTGTGGCCTTTGTTTTCCATTCGATGGGTTCTTCGTTTCGTTTACTATATTTTGTATTATTTCTGGTCTTGTATTTAAAGTGAAATTCTGTATTTAGATGTTTCTTTGGTTGGTTTTGCACTTGTAGTCTTAAACAGGGCTGTCAATCGATTAAACATTTTAATCGAATGAATCACGATATACTGATTAATTAGTCAAATTAATCACATACTGTATCCTGAGAAAATCTCATTTAAAATGAATTTATTTTAAAAGACAACTATTATTGTGGCATGACAGCTTTAAACATTACACAGTGTGATTTATATATTGTCAGTAAGTCAGTATATTGAGGTTTTTTATATATGATTCAAGAGCACTTGGCAATCTGTCTGAGGAAGTTTTCTCTTACTGTTTTTCAGCATTGTGTTAATTTGATTATTGCTCATTTTATTTAATCAGTAAAACTTGACAGCCCTATATACTTCAGCCCTAAAATCCCCTATTTTTCACATTCACCTCACAAAATACCTTTTAAAAACAGCAGCAAGATGTAACAACAAGAAATCAACATGTTGACAAGGAGCATCAGAAATAAAATTTTCTTACTGAACGCTTTTTGTTTCCTATCACAATTCCTGCTTTTTGACATAACATGTCTGTTCTCTTTGTTGCTTTCTGTTCTTAACTAGCTGACATTTGCATTTGTTTTAAGAATGAATGATGCCAGATCTAGACTTTTTCCATCTACCTCTTCTGTTTCTTCTCATCAGATGAATTCATGTCCACGACTGAGCTGCACTGATACAGAACATCTTGTTTGAGCTCTGTTGGCTCTCAGAGTGCTGTATTGATCTCGATAAATGCCACATTTGTTCTCTTCCTTCTGTTTCCCCCATAGGCCTGGCCTTTCACTCACTCACTCACTTCCAGCAGAAGAACAGCTCACGCTCAAGACATAGAAAGTGCCAGAGGCTTTCGTGCATTTGCAAAGTGTTCAGAAATTCAGCACTATCTGAACTCGGCTAATTGTGTGCCTACAGGTATATATTCATTTCTGAGAGCTGAAGCTGAGCAGTTTTGTATTTAGGGTTGTGTTGAGGTGCCTAAATTTAAGACCTAGTTCTGTTCGATGATGTTAAAGGGGTAGTTTATCCAAAAATTTCAATTCTGTTTACTCACCCTTTACAAGTTAGTATGAGTTTCTTCCTTCTGTTGTACACAAAAGAAGATATTTTGAATTTGAGGAATATTGGTAACCGAACAGTTGCTGGTAGCCATTGACTCCCACATGGAAAAAATACAATAGAAGCCAATGGCTACCAGCAATTGTTTGGTTACCAACATTCTGATGTTTGTCGAAAGTAACTTATGAATACTTAGAGCTACAGGCCAGAAATAATTTGGCTAATGTATACTGAACACATACTGCAGCAGAATGAATCACTGTTTGCTAAACAGAAAAGAGATCCTGAGAGATCAGTACAAAATCTTTGATCTCTTTTAAAATGGCTGTAAAAACAGCTACTTCTGATTTGCAGCTTCAGTCTTTTGTGATCTGCTATCTATAATTCTTCTTGTTCCTCACTTTAAATGAAAACTATAATATTACATTATAGTATATTATATTTATATTTTAAATAACACGATTATGCCAAAGTACCTTGTACCCCAGATATACACTATGTTGCCAAAAGTATTGACAAACCCCCTTCTAATGAACAGGTTTGACTATGGGATTTGAACTTGGGACACCCATTTCACAATGGCCCATGAGGCTATTGGCACAGACGGCAATTTAGTTATTAATAATCATTTTATCTGAGTTGCATATAATGAGTGTAAAAGCTATGGCAACATTTCATGGTTTAAAAAATGAAAGGATGCAACAACAAAGTCAGATCTGACTGAAACCTCTCTGAGAACATCATTCTGTAAGCCAAAGAAAAAAAAAACATTTTTTTCCCAGTTATCCTAAAACAGTTGCCATGCCAACCCTAGCACATCCATGCCTTAACTTGGGAAAGAGCATCATTGTTACTAACTTCTGTCCGTAAGCTGTTTTTCACATCATTTACTTCTCCCGCTTTCATATTCAAACAAGCAGGTTGCATTCGAAAGGTTTTATTGGGAGCTAAGCTAAAATAGAAACATGACTGCTTATATCAAAGTGTCCAGTGTGTTTCCTAAGAATCACTCTGGATGCATTGAATTTAAAGAGAAAAGACTTAATTATAACATCTAACACAAGCGCTGCATGCAATTCACAAGCACAAATGCAAGAGGGGGTTTATACATGCATAATAAAGTCATCTACAGACATCAGACATTCAATGGATGACATGCACGCTGAAGTCTGATATCTATGACAATTATGATGACCATAATCTGGCAGTGGCCTTGTCATTAATGATGTTAATTCGTGCTGATTGACATTGCCATCTGACCTGCTAATAATAACCACATCCAAATGCTGTTCTGTTATTGAAATGATGTTTACTACCTGTCTGTCCTATAAAAGAGTAGCTGTGCTGGGGAACAACATCAGCTCTCTGTGTGGCTGTGTGAATTGTTTTTGCAGAACTTGTGTGGGAGGCAGCAAGCAAGAGTAGCGCTCCGTTTTGAATGATCATGGTAATTAGTGCAACGCACACACTGAACAAAAGCCATCTTGAAAATAGAACGCGCAGAGACAAATTAAAACAGTGTATTGCTATGAGTGACATGTTTTCCATTCTCATCTCTCTTTCAGTTGGCTAATCTGACATTTGCATGAGCATGAGCATGGGCAGGATGGGAAAGGTATGTTGAGACAACACTGATAACTCTACATCACACGATTATGTTGTTTGTTGATTGAAATGAGAACAAAAAGACAGGTTTATAGGCTCAAGCATCTGTCATTTGGAGTAGGCCTATTGATTTGATAGAATCTAGCCAAGAATGAAACTGAACTGTGCTGACCCTTTTAACTCTAACAGCATTGTTTATTTGACTCTCTTTAGCCCCTGTCTGGATTCTAATGAATTTATAATGTCTTTCAGCTCTTTCTTTTATCCATACAATCACATGGGAGATTTTTGTTTAGATGTACTGGCAGAGCAAATCAAAAGTCCTATTCCATCCTGTGTGACCTTTAAAATGAATAGTTTAAAGGAAATCTCTCAACAAGAAGCCAACTTTATCACCTGGTTTGACTTCAGATGATTTTCTTTTCCACAGCCGTTGAAAAGCAAAGCTAAAGCTGTGTTTTGTGTTTATTAGCCTGCAGTGACATCAGCTGGCCATTTATAGAATTGTCCTGTAATTTTGCTAGTGGATATTTAAATTTTTTTTTGAGGCCTGCCAGATTTATGTAACTTAATGTTTGAATCATTGTTTACTAAAAAAAAGAAGAGATGGTGTTAATTTCTCTAACTAAATGACAACAAACCCTATTTAACCGACAGCCTTCAGATTGTAAAATGGTGGGCTGCTCTGAGGGGACTTAAACTCTGTAAAAAGAGGTTGTGCTGTGATTTCTTGAAGGTTTAGGTTTACAATGCCACTAATTCATTTAAATCCCCCCAAAAGGCTGGTTGTCCATGCAATACAAATGCACGAGACGACAGCACAATGCAAAGAATTGGTTCAATACTGCAGTGTCTACAGTGACTACGCCTCTCATCAACAGAAAGAATCAAAAGGCTACGCTCACCTTTGCTGAGGAGTATGTTGTGTGGAGAGAGGAGAACTGGTCCAAAGTTCACTTTAGTAATGACAGCAATTTTAATTTATTTGGGTCTGTTGGGAAACATTTTGTTCTGTGTCAGACTGAGAAAAAACTGAAAGTGCACAGGAAGTCAGAGAAAGGTGGAAGTGGAAGTGTCATGGTTTGGAGGATTTTTTCTACAGGAGGAGTTAGGCCTCTTAAACAGCCACATGGCAGAGTGAATGTGAATGTTTATCGGAAACTCCTTCACTAACATACGGTTCCTTCCCTGCAAGCATGACTCCTGTCACACTGCATGATGGGTAAAGCAGTTCCTTGAAACTAACAACATTGAAATAATGAAATTGCTCTCCCAGAGTCCTGATCTAACCTAGTTTAAAAATTCTGGAAATTTCATGAAGGAAACCCAGTTACTAAACTATGGAAGAGAGTGGAAAAGAAAGTGCACCAAGATCACACCAGCAACTTTTATTTTGTGATATTTTATGACTGCAACATTCAACATTCATTCACATTTAACCCTACGTTTGCACCCTCAATGTTCACCTCACGCAATTCAGTGGAACCTGTGCTCGTGCAGCCAGTGTCAAGGGAGTTTTGTTTGAGCACACTTGCTCTAGGTTACCAGTCTCCAGGCGGTCTGCGATGGCCCCAGGTGCTCTGTTTAAAAACTGATTTTGACACACCTGAGCACAACAGAATCCCTGTTTACCAATCTAGTTCGAACAGGTAATGTTGTTGAAATGTTGAAGTGACAAAGAATGTTCAAATTGATATACAACAACTCGCGTGTCTCAAAGTTCTCCTTTCTCATGCGAGTATCAAGCACGATCACGATCCTTCTCCAAATGCAATGCAGAACTTAGTTGCAAAACAACAACAACATATCGAATAGCACTGAGGGAGATTAAAGTTTAATGAGCATAAGCCAATGCAGTGATCAAATCATAGTAAGCCTGCTAAACTGTCTCTTTTAATATATAAATAAAACTTTACAGCCATATAAGCATGTCTTTCTTCTTTATTACTGATCAAACCCGTTATAAGCCAAACTGGTTCTCCAGCTTTCTGGAGAAACTGTCAGCTAATACCAAAGCAGCATACCTGTCAGGTAGCCTATCTGCTGTTCTGAGATTACAATACAAACAAACTAAAATGTTATTGTATACATAATAGACCTTTTTGTAGGCTTATCTCTCTCAATGCTAGCTATCCTATTTTTCATGTTGTAAAATGTAGTTTTAAAGGCTCTTGACTGTAACACCACATCCTCTCCCCTCAAGTCATGTTTAAATAGGACGTTTAACGTGTGTTTGAGTTCCGCTAATGGTATTACGAGGAACCTCGTTACTGTGTGTATGCCTATTGGTAACTGCATGCTCGTTATTACGCATGCCCGCGTCACCCAGGCACTGTTTGGGCGTGGCAGTATACCTGCTTTGCTCGTGGCTCATCTCAGGTGTCGTGTTTTCCTCCGCTGTGGTTATTTCGTGCCATGTAGTTGGTAGCGACGCGGAACGCGTATTCTGGCACATTCAAATGAACCGAGGCGAAGTCCGAAAGAAACATGTTTACCTCGTAGTTAATTCTAATACAAAATGTTTTGTTTTTAAATGGCTTCATTTCGACCAGTTTTAACCTGTCGTGTAAATAACAGTGGTTGAAACAATGAAAGACATACACCTGCCATCCGATTCATGTATCAATGGTAAGAGTTATTTTGTTGTTGTTTTATTACCGTCAGTAAGAGAGACTAGCTATAACTTAACTTGCAATATGATTTTAATATGTTTGTGTGTTTTTGTGCATGCAATGTAAAAACTGCTTTTGATTGGTTATTTGTAATAGTTGCACGTCTAGTTATTAGTTTCGACTCGTCTTCTTTGGAAAGGATATGAATGACATCATGTTTATTAACATACATAAGATATTTGTTTAAAGAACAAACATTGCTTATTGTATGATGTCAGCCTTTCAGTCAATGACAGATAATTGTTTATACCTGTGCCTTTGGTTCCATTGTTCCCTATAAAAACACTAGGCTATGTAAACTATCTTTAAAAGGTGATTTATAAACGTAGGTGCTTTAGAAATGAGATGGTAGCCATGAATATGATGATTATTATTAAAATTAGTTGTTTAAGCTTATACCAAGTTGCGCAGCTGTTGTCATATCTTTTATTAACCTTAAAAAACAAACAAACCAAAATTCTGTAATAAATCATTTATATAACAGATATATATTTATTAAAAAGTACCAAAATGGCTGTCTGTAGTGATGAGTTCATTGCCCTTTCTTGCCATGCTGTCAGTGATGAAATGCTGCTGTTTTAGCAATGTTGATTTAGCTGTTTCATGTCTTTTTTTAAAAGCTATATATATATTTAATTTGAATAAGCAATTTATTTGTATGCCATTATTTGTTTTGAACAATTTGGTTGGCATTTTACCCTAAACATTTACTATGGTAATGTAACCTATTGTTGTAACGTATTGTTCCTCTTTGTTCTCGTGATCAGGTTCAGTAATAAGGATCTTCTGTCCCACGTCCGCTTCTGTTTGTGTGCTTGACACGGGTGTTGGCAACACGTCTTTTAGCGTTGACAACTCCAATAAAAACTCTACAGTCAACACAGCAGTTCTCACCATCGACAAATGGAGCAACTACAATTTCTGGACAGGCTTGACGCTGGCCGTGCTCTCAGCTTTTCTCATAGGAGGAAGCATTATCCTGAAGAAGAAGGCGTTGCTGCGTTTGGCCAGTACTGGAGAGACGAGAGCAGGTAAAGTCATTTACATCAGTATTTACATAACACAAAGTCTTCAAAAGTGCAATCAAATTCTGATGAAATAAACCCTTTTACATGCTTGTACTTTAATATTAGGAATGTTAAGTGACTGGTTTGGTTTATGAGGGTATTTGGATTTAACGCTAATTATTTGACTTGACTGAATTACAATGCTGAAATTGGTTGAAACTGGTCCCTTCTTTGTTTGTGCTTAGCTAATAAATGAATAAATCACCAGCAGCACAAACTGAATATGCGAAAATGCTTGTCTGTTTAGCTGAAGGAGGTCATGGTTACCTGAGAGACTGGCTGTGGTGGGGAGGCCTTTTGACAAGTAAGTGCAATGCAAAGGATCTGTCAATCGTCTTTCTTTGATGACTAAGACCGACTTGGATTATGTCCTGTTGTTTTTCGCAGTGGGTGGTGGTGAAGCTGCAAATTTCGCGGCGTACATGTTTGCTCCAGCCACAGTGGTGACCCCTTTAGGAGCTCTGAGTGTTCTTATCAGGTAACGGCACCACCCTTATTTACCCTCGCCAACAGTTTGCTCTGCACAGTGCTATGTAAACTTTACGAGTCTGTGAGTAAGAGGACTAGTATATTTTGAAATATGTATGACTGCAGTGTTAAACATCCTGCATTGCAATACCTTTTATGCAAATAAAGCACATTTGACTGAGCTATAATAGCCTCCTGAGACCCTGATTCATCAGTAGAGGACCTTATATTTTAATGAATTTCTCTGAGACTACACATGTCCTGTACAGAGCACATTCAGGGCTTTTCAGAGAATACAAATATTTGGAAGTTTCACCATGACCACTCCCTTCCCTTGGTCTTCAAACATGGCTGACATTAACTTCAAATGTAACACTCTTAAGGAAATAGTATAATATTTTGTAATTATTTTTAAATAGCACAAACATCTCAGGAAAATAATGATTGTGTATTAGATCAAAATATGACCTTTACGAAACAGGATGTTGATTTCATACATGTCCAATAAAGGACACCAGGCACAACAAATGAATAGGACACAGTAGAATAATCTAGTTTCGTATTTTCTTCAAAATATTGCTTTTATTTGTGTAGTTAAATACACTATTTGTGTTTCTTTTAGACTAAATTCTCGTATCCTTATCAAGGCTGAATTTATTTAATAGATTTTTTCCTGTGATTTAAAGCCATTCTTCAGTCTTCAGTGTCACATGATCCATCACATATGCTCAATCCTTTGGTGCTCAAGAGTTTTCCTTAGCAGTGTTGAAAAAACTCGTGTTGCTTAATATTTGTCAAAATCATGATTGTTTTTTCAGGATTATTTGATCATTAGGTCAAAGTAAAAAAAATAAAACATAAATAAATAAAACATGACAGTCATGGACAGTGATTAATTGCAAAATAAAAATACTGGGATTTACCTGTAAATGTGTTGAAATAAAGAAATGCATGACAAACTAGTTTAAGGAAACATAACTTTTCACACCTCGGCCAGGTATGAGACATTATCCTAATTATTCTGTTATCATTATTCTTCTGTTTTTATTTAGCCATTATCAGACCACATCGCTTCAATCCCAGTAAACGTTTACCCAACTATTATCAAAAGTATTTCTAAATAAATGTATTAAGTATTATAACAAAATAGATTATAATAGATCATGAAGAGGAACTGCACCTGTTCTGCAGCTGCATCAGAGCTAACATTAGCATCATGCTACATAAGACAATTTGAGATTAATATTACACTTTACTTAAAACTCACTTTAAAACACCATCGAGTGTTTGTATGGATTTCTTTTTGCGATCACATGTGGAATTTGGTCATTTACTGTTGTTAAAATATGCTATTTATAGACTTTTTTTGTATCGCTGTACAAATTTATTTCCGATGTAACGTTACCGTTCATTAATACGAAAATATCCACATCTCAAGAAAATCACATAAAAACCATATTCTATTGTAATCGTGTGTCTATTATAATCTATAGTGGTTGTTGTCATGTTTATTTCTGCTGAAACTTGTTTGTGATATTACGTCCGCCTCCTCTCTTAAGTTGTCAGGTACACATTAGGAAAAGGATCTATTTTCATTTTTTATTTGTCTAACGTTATATACAGTTTGGGAGGCAGCGGTACGTATAAAAGTAACCCAAAAAACAACTGCAACCCATGCACAGCTCTGTAATTTTTTCCCGCGCCAGCATTTTCAAAATAGCCACGCTGTGCGGAAAACCGTAACCATGGTAACACTCGCTTTACCCTTATCACAGATAACCTTCCGCGCTACAAGAAGTTGGGGGCGAGCTTTACCAAATGATTCATTTGCGTTAAAAAATATTAACACGTTAATTTTTTTGATAAATCGCATGAGTTAATGTTGACAGCATTAAAAAAAGAGAAATCTTTTGTAACATTGTAAATATCTTAACAAAAAACAAAAATTCTTACTGAGCTCAAACTTAATGTAAAAAAACAAAACAAAAAACATTTAATGTTTGATACAGCCTCAGCAGAGGCTAAAATGATATCTTGTAATGTTATTTTAACCTACTAGTTATTCAAAGAACAAGTCAATTGATAATTTCAATAACAGTCAATTCATCATGGTATGATTATTATAAACATATACCAAGAATATCTAACACACCTTTATCTGCCAGTCAAAAGATTATAGTTGAATCCCTAGTCTATTTCTCAATACAAGTGCATTGATTCTGTTTATGGTCATTTGTGTTTCTTTCTAGTGTTTTCATTCCAACTAAATGGAAAGGTACTAATGTTAATGTTTGTTTACTCTCTTCAGTGCAGTTCTGTCCTCCCACCTGTTCGGAGAAACAATGAATCTGCTAGGAAAACTTGGCTGCATGCTCAGCGTACTAGGAAGCACTATAATGGTTATACATGCACCTGAAGAGGAAGAGGTGACGACGCTTACAGAAATGACCGAGAAACTGCTGGATCCTGGTTAGTGTTTAGATACCGTTAGTTATAGAACCCGAAAACATGTTGTAATGGATAACGACAGCTTTTTCTGCTTCTCCTGAAGGTTTTCTGGTGTTTGCCAGCATCCTGCTGGTCACTTGTATGGTCCTGATCTTCTGTGTCTCTCCTCGCTTCGGTCAAACCAACATATTAGTCTACATCAGCATCTGCTCTCTGCTAGGATCGTTCACTGTGTCCTCGGTCAAGGGCCTCGGCATTGCGATCCGCACCATGTTCCTTGACCTTTCAGTGGTCCGGCACCCTCTCATGTGGATTCTTTTGCTGACCCTAATTGGATCCATCATCATCCAGGTCAACTATCTGAACAAGTCGCTGGATACCTTCAATACGCTCTTGGTGTACCCCATCTATTATGTCTTCTTCACCACTGTGGTCCTGAGCACCTCTGTGATTCTCTTCAAAGAATGGGGAGCCATGTCAGGAGTGGATGTGGTGGGCACCATCGGGGGCTTCTTGGTGATTGTGATCGGGGTGAGCATGTTACACCTCTTCAAAGACCTGAACGTGAGTTTTGAAGATCTAAGAAGCAATCTTTGTCAGCCAGAGAGCCCGTCAAAGAGGGAGGACAAGCACATCCTCATAGAGAACATAGAGAGCCTGCCGCCCATGAGAGAGGAAGGGCCCAGAGTCTTCATCATCAGCTGAGATTGCATCAGATCTCGGCTAGTTTAGTGATATCCTCACTCTTATCTTAATTGTTGATTTCTCTGCTGAAGGCTGTTGTACTATGATGCAGTGATTTGGATTGGCTGCTGCTGAGCGTACGGTGATGATGCAGATTCTTTTTGAAAATATTATTTTGCTGTTACTCAAGACTCGAATGAACTTTTAGCAACCTCTGAAATGTTTAAAGACTGAAACAGCATTAAACAGAGCATGACGCAGCAGAACTTAAAATCTTGCTGCTGAGAACTGCCAACGAAGCATGTAATATACATATTATAATTTGTTTTCCTCTTGGATGTGATCTCGAAATAGACCAGTGAATCTAAAATATTTACATAAAATTTGAATGGAAAATAAAGATTATATGTTTCATGTTTTACAGGAAATGTATTGTTATTTGGTTTGAAAAGTTCATATAGTTGTTTATCATATACAGACCCTCTGTGCCCCCCATCCCCCCATATTATAATAATATAATGCTTATGAGACATTATATTACAGCTTGTTCATTTGTGTTAGCAGTGTAACATCACATATTTTTGGCAAATCGGAAGACAAGTGGTCATCTGAAAAGCATCTAAGTACCGTATGTAAATGGTAAGCCATTTTTCCTGACGACTTGTGAAACACTTTTTATTATTATTATTTAATTTCAGATATTGTGAACCATTTGCATTCATTAGGAAGCTGCTATCCATATGTTAGAGACTGGAATGACTGTATTTACCAGAATGCTAATTCATATATTGACCAAACAAGATTCGTGATTAGACTTGAATCTGTGCTGTCAGGATACCACAGAAAGATCAGTCCTAGACCTCATGTGATGATGGCTTTTTTAATGCTTTGCCTAATTTGCTATTGCTTTCAGCTTCTACCAATGAAGCAGTAGGCCTATCACGTTCAGTGACTGACTTTCCGTAATACATTTACAGATTTGGAAAACAGGCAATCTCTGAATGGAGGGTTATTTGAGTCTGTGAGGCCAGATAAATGTTCCTGTATATCGGATAGCTCCTAACGTCACGACAGACAAGACCGTATTTACCTTTTAAATCACTAACCAGAAGAGCACTGGGTCAAATGTGTCTGTCAACAGAAATTATAGTGTGTGACAGTTCGCGTCTGTTTCTCTCAAGTTACATTTGGTTTCATCAGGAAAGATTACTGGATTAGGGCAGTGATTTTTATGTACTATTATTATTTAAGACCTTTCCACCTAATGATCACTGTAAATTTTAACAAAGCATTTGAGAAAACCAAGTAAAATGCATAAAAGTAACCTACATTTGCGTGACAGAATTTAAAGTGTGTTTTCAAAGTGTTATGTATATTGAAAGTTAAAGAATGTTAAAACGTGTTTTAAATAATCTACTCAAGGTTTATCACGGTGTGCTCTTACACTTTTTTGGATTTCCTACCTGAAATCCCCCATAGTTCAAACTTGTGTTTTTCAGCTGCACCAGCAGATGTCACACACAACACACCAGTCAGACCCACGTTAACCAGGGATACAGCTCTCAAAACTGCCTAAACAACTTATTCAAATCTCTCAGACCTTTGCACCTGTGTGCCTGAAAGTGCTGTAATGCGCAGGGACTAAATGTTTAGAACACCTTCAGAACTTTTGAATCAATTCACAAATACATGTAAACAAAAAAAAATTCTGAAATATTTTATACAAAGTCTAACTTAAAAAAAACAAAAACAACAACAACTAACCTTTCACTGCGTAATAAGAATTTAAAAAGGGGGGGAAATATCGTTATGGAATGAAAATTTTTCTCAAATACACATTGACACAATTATTGGCGCCCCTTAAATTCAGAGTAAAATTTCTCTGAAGTAGGCTATATTCCCAATCATATTCACAATTTTGAGCACTCCAAGGTGATTATAAATGTGAAATTATCCAGTATTATCCAAATTATCCATGGCTTCTCTTTCACGGAAATATAAATAGAAGGGAAAACAAAGCCCAAATTCCCTTAATCATCCATCATCATGAAAAAAAAACCAAAGAATATATTTATGATGTGCAGCAAAAGATAACTGAGCTTCACAAATTTGTGAAGTGGCTTTAAGAAAAGAGCTAGAGAAGTGAAAAATTCCCACTAGGCTATATATACAGGTCCTTTTCAAAAAATTTGCGTATTGTGATAAAGTTCATTATTTTCTGTAATGTACTGATAAACATTAGGCTTTCATATATTTTAGATTCATTACAAGTAGTCTGAAGTAGTTCAAGCCTTTTATTGTTTTAATATTGATGATTTTG